>SNQJ01S0059317.1:6899-22478 GCA_010110895.2 Picea sitchensis
TATGTCCTCATCCTTATGCTCCAAAAAGCATACTTCTGTCCATCAAACTGTGGTATTCCATTTTTATATGAGTTGGTACCCTCCATGATCTACCTTTCAGTGGTTAAACTGATTTCTGAAGGAACCTGCTCTGATACCAATAGCTGGATTATTGAGAGGGGGGTTGAATTAGAAATAGAGCAATTTAATCATTTTTAACCATATAATCCAAGTGTTATATCAATGAAGCATTATCATCCAATAACTACAAAGTAAATAAGCAATGAACAAATGAACAAACATACACGTACATAGTACAACAATGTTTTACGTGGAAACCCAAACCTGGAGAAAACCACGGAATGATTTTTCTTATACATCTTGAAGAATTACATTCATTGGAAGAACCAACTTCCTTTGTTTTCCAGCTGCAACTGGAAGGAGGCTCCAACCCCCTATTTTCTCAGGCTACAACCTGAGGGAATCTCCAACTCCCCAATTCTACAGCTACAAACAAAAGGAGGCTCCAACCCCCTATTTTATCCGGCTACAACTGGAAGGTGGCTACAACCACTTGTCTTTGCCCCGTCCTGCCACCCTGAAGTAGAAGTAGAATGATGGAACCACTGTCAACCTGTCACTGTGAGATATACCATTGTAAACATGTACCAATAAATATGAACCATGCATCAACATATACCTCAACCTGTAATCAACCTGCACCATAAACAAGTGCATCAACCATGCACCAACCTGTACCAAATAACCTGTAATCAACCTGTACTATAAAAAAGTGTATCCAACCATGTACCAAGTATGTACCAATCATGTGTCAACTAGTCATCAACTATGACTCATCAATATGTACCAACATCATCAACTATACACCTCGTGTATGTGCCAAATCATTAACTACTTGTCTCAACCATGTACCTCAACCAAAAGCCCTCATCAATTTCATCATCCAAATCTGATTTGTTTCTCTGTAATATACCTATTTTATATGATCACATTCTTGCAAACCTTCCTTAACTTCAACAACAAGAGACTAGCATTTTCATCAAACTTTTCTTTAGTCTCACATGACTAGTTTTGGATTAGTCAACAACCCTAACATGAAGTAATCATAACTTTGTACCTGTAATGTATAAAGATCTGAAACTGATAAAAACTATTCTTCACTATTTTTTATGCAATTCCTCTAGGTGTCACTACTTGAAACCTCTGACAAAAGAAGTTATAGAAAAAATGTCATACCTTGTTGAATTCTGGCTTATTCTAGAGAGCGACCTTGTAGAACGTTCCTCACACGGAATTTTTTCTGAATTGATCTGAAACTATTACACATAATACTGCAGATTGTACCCTAACCAACACATTTGGTTTCACTGAATTTGGATCTGTTATGAAGATGTTATGACGTTTTTACCCAAAACACTTGTTTTTGACTAGTTTCAGGACTATCCAAAAACCCTATTTTCCAAGGAGTGTAACTCCAAAAATACAATGAACCACAAGATGAATTGTTCACCATAGATACTTGGATATGTTTTCTCAATTTCATAGCAATTTCACGGTCTGAATCATTATAGAAAACAAATTATAGCGAAAATGGTGAGATGACCTGTAAATAACATACCTTAGAAAGCACCATCAAAAGAATTTATCCTTCCTTGCATTTTGGCCTTCTTTTCTTCACCTTCCCTCAGAATTTCAGCTTAGATATCCTTGGTTACCTCAGACACCTATAGATATTCAATATGCTCAAGTGTGATTAAAATGAGAGAGCCTTGCCTCTTATTTATACTCTCCAAGTAGCTTCCTTAAAAACATCTTCTAGGTCTCTTGGCCCCACTTTCCTTATTTTAGGGTTAACCCACTTCTGATTTCTCCATTAAATTTATTATTGAAATAATTTATTTTGTATTCACTTTGAATTATAATACACTCATTAATTCACTTTATTATTTACCTTTTAAATCTCTTAAACCACTTTGACTACTTTGACCTTTTGGGGCTTCTTGATGACATATGAGGGTCCTCCAAATTCGCAAGGCCATAACTCTCAAACCGTGAGGAGTTATGTGACATTCCACATACCACCAAAAATGGAATGATATGTACTATCCATATAGAATATTATTATCTAAAAATATATCATAACTCATACTGTTATCCATCAAACAAACTTGGGTCTCCAACTTTTCATGGCCATAACTCTCTAACCGTGAGGAGTTATGTGACGTTCCACATACCATCGGAAATGAAATGACAAGCACTATCCATCTAGGATCTCATTATTCCACAATTAAGCATGGGTCCACTTACTCCGCAAAGTGTCTTCCCGTGAGGGCTTTCACCACAAGGGGACCACTTTGGAGTTCATCCATCTTTACTTATTATCAACCATGACAAGACAATAATGAGTCATCTTTACATCAAACAATCTTGGGTCCATTACCCAAACCTTTTTGTTGCGGGGATTTCTTCAAGGGTTGACATCAATGACAACCATCCTTAATCAACAGAAAATTATGGATGGACACCACGTTTCAAAACTTAACCTTCAGATAGTGTTTTTTTACCCCATGACCTTTGGTTAAACATGAAGCATACGGTGGGGTGGGGGGGATCTGTTTTGTGTTGTCTATCTTGAAGAGGATGTGCATGATTAGATCTGCAACAAAGATGCACATTCTATTAAAATCACATATAAAATAAATCTCATATAACAAAATAAAATAATTTATGAAGGTTTTGTTTAAACCTTCGATTTATTTGAGAAAAATAAAACTACTTTAATAAAATTAAAATGTCCCTAAATGGATTTCATCACTTAAAAAAATAAAACTAAAGTAAAAATGTATTCAAACTAGAACATTTAATAGACTGAGATCCTAGGTCCTAAAGAAATTCAACTTTTTTATGAAAATTTAGTTTTATGTTACAACATCTTGCTCCATCCAGGGATTGTGTCTCCCTAGGAGAGGCAAAAGAACAATAGACCATGTGCCTTTATTAGGAAATGGAGTCATTATTGCAAGAAAAACTAATCAAGAAATCTAGTGAAAATTATTTTCTCCTTGAAATATTAGCAAAACTTTACTTCTCATTTATTCTATGATTGAAGAAACTGAATGACTATTAATTTTAGAATTCACCATGTTTATCTTTAAAAATAACCAAAAAGGATATTAAATACTTCTCTCACTAAACCCTACTGAAGAATTGTTTAAGGTAACATAAATGTAAGTTTTGGCTAAGGAGTCAAATTTGTAACTTGTGTTTATTTTTCAAGGCTTAACAATAATTCAAAGAATATTTTGGTTAGAACAGAGCCTTTTTCTAAGAAGACTAATTTTAATTGAGTATTATGATAAATATACTCATTGACATTCCTCCTTATCCTCATGGTATTTGTACACTACCAAAAAGTGTCTATATCCTATGATGTAGTCACCTCAATATCACATGACTTACTTCACTGCCAGCGAGTGTCCATAGCCCCGATGAAGATACCTGCATTTCCCAAATTGAATTTCCTTTCACCACTTCATGTTTAGCTTGAGAAGAGGGAAATCATTTCTAAATTTCCTTTCATCATATCTTTTAAGTTTCATTTAATTATTTTTAAGTGGGGGAAATCAATATGTTATAAACACAAGGGATGACATTTGTTTACCAAGGATGAGTTGGATATGTCTGATTTATAAAGTATACTCAGCGATATTTTCATTTCCTTAGATATAGCTCCATCCTTTCCAGAATATATTAACTAGTTTTATACCATGAGTAAAACAACAAGTTAAAACTTTGACTCTAAAGTCTTTGCCTAGAAGAAAATACCTAAAAAAATACCCTTTCAGCTTTGGTGAATGTCTCATAATATTCTCCATTCTAATTTCAAAATAACATGTTAAAATATTAATCTGTAGTTCAATACAGTTTTCTCTATCAAGATTTCTTAAAATTATGAGAAGAAAAGAATTTATTTAAAGGAAAATTATTAAAGAACATGGCTTTCTTATAGTTAAGTAATCGGGTCATCTAAGAGGAAACATATATTGTTTTATATTAGTTTGTTTTAGACCTAATTATCTAGAAATTCTAACAAAATAAAAATTAAGAAAATTAAGAAAACCGAGTATGTAAAATGAACATTGAAATGAAAATTTTAAAACTAAATAAAATGTTTGAGGAATCACCCATTCAAAGGTAGTTCCAGTAAATCCCCTTCCATGTTTTGGAGATAAAATGAATTATTTCCTTCAACTGTAGAAATACTATATGGTCCCAACCATAAATTATCAAACTTCCCATGCTTTCCCAGATATTATATCTTGTTATGCCACTTTAGTACTAAATCACCAGGGACAAAATGTCTATGTTTTTCTCTTCTATCAAATATGGCCTTCATCTTATCTGGGTATTCTTTAAATTGTTGATGAACCTGCTCTTTGTTTTGTTGTACCTCAATCAGTTGATTCATTCTTCTGGTAAATTCATTAGGTTCCTCTTCAATATCCTGCATCAATTTCATCATAGGTAAAGCAATATTAATAGGGAAAACAATATCAATTCCATAAATTAATTGAAAATGAGACATACTTGTAGACATTTAAGTGTTGATTTTATTGGCCCAAAGTGGAAATTTCAAATGAGAATACAAAGCTTTCGTATTTATAGTTAACATTTTCTTGATAACCGTCATTAAACTCTTATTTTATGATTCATCTAACCCATTACCATGAGGATAATAAGCATTTGAATGACCAATAATGATATTGTATTTTCGAAAGAAATCTATCATAGCTAGAGACTTGAATGCCTGTGCATTATCAATTATAATTTTCTTTGGACATTCAAACCTAGCTAAAATGTTTTCTTCTAGGAACATGATCACAATTGCATCAGTAGAAAACCTGGTGGGAATTGCTTCTACCCATTTGAAAAGTAATCAATTGTTGTCAAAATCCATTTGTGTTGAGCACTAGAAGAAGGATGAATTTCACCTATAAAGTCTAAAACCCACTGTTGGAAAGGAGCTTCAATGTTTATGGGAACAAGTGATAATGATGGGAGTTTTTGTTTTCCTACAAAAATTTGGCATTCCCTACAATCTCTAACCTTTGCATTTACCTCAAAAAATAGCTTTCACCAATAATAGCCATATCTCAAAATTTTGTATGCAGTTTCTCTCCAAGCGTGCTGTCCTCCACAAATGCCTTTGTGAAATTCATCTATGATACATGCAGTTTCATCCTCGATAATACAATTAATAAAAATTCCTAAAGGGTCTATCCAATAAATATGTTCATTCATAATAAAATACTTAATTTCTTGAAGCTTAAGGGACCTAACCTTTTCTTGAATGAAATTAGGTGGACATTGAAAATTTTATAGATAAAAGACAAAGTTTTTATACCAGGCAGAGGAAGAAAACTTGTCATGAATTTTTACCAAAGGTTGTTGCATATTTGTCTCTTCATATTGATCTTGGGAATGTTCTATTATATCCGTGATCTGATTTACACCTAGACTTCTTCATTTTTATTCAACTAACAATTTTTCCAAGCCTTGGCCTTTGATCAACTTTGTTGGTTTTATTTCAAGATCATATTCCTATATCTTAGTTATCCATTTTCCTCTCTTTCCATCGGGGTCGGGTTGATTTACAATTTATTTCACTGTGTTGTTAGGAACATATGCAGTAATTTTAGAGTGAAGAACATAGTCTCTAAAATATTTGAGATCCTTCAACAATGCATAAGCTTGTTTTTCCATTATGTTGTATTTCAATTCTGAATCTCTCAACATTTTACTAAAAACTGCAATTGGTTGTTCCTTTTTTTCTTCATTCCTTTGTAAGAGGACACCAACAATAATAATGTGAGATGGAAAGGAGAAAATAAGAAACTCCTTATAATAATTTGGGCTTGTCAATACTAGTACTTCTCTTTCGGGATGCCAGTATTGGAAATAAGGAGTCATCCGATGAAGGATTTTATCCTTCCTATCTCTTTGTTCAACAACAATTAGTAGGTTTACTATCGTCTTTCGCAGGGAAAAATAAGTTTCTTTAATTCGAGTCCCCATAAATTGTGACAAAAGAATGTTGTAACCCTTGAGATGTTTCTAGCTAGGAAAATATGCCAAGGCATCCATTGAATTAATTGATTTTTTTTTTTGGTTAGTTTTTCTTAGAACATAGTTTTGGGTTTCTTTGTTTGGGCATGTTTTACCAGTCTTAGAATATATGATATATAATATTAGAAGGCAAAGTTTCTTATTTTTCTGTCACCTTTATTTTTTTTAAGATTATGGAAAAGGAAATAAGAAGAAACAAAAATGGATAGTTAAATAGTGTATCTTATGATAAATAATATTTAGCTTTCAGATAGAATAAATGATCATTAAATTTGTATCTAAACCATATTAAAATTTGAATAGAAAATAATATTTTGTTTCTGTTAAAAAAGGAATAATAACATTCAAGCAGAAGCCTTATTTAATACTTACAGTACACTGAAGAAATTTGTGACCTTTAAAGAAACCTTTGTAGTAAGTGATGGTAGTAGTCGTACTAAATCATCACATACATGGAAATATACATATTTAAGAGGAAATTTAAGAATATGGAAATAACATAGAAAGAGTATTACACCGACTAAAACATTGAAGTTTGAACCTTCAAAAACTTGATAAATTTTATTCAAAAGATAGTCCTTCAGGCCACCAAAACATAACCATTACATTGAATATTTCATTGGGATTTATACATTTAGGTTAGAACCAAAAATTGGTTATTTGATCCTATTTCTCAATATTTAGATTACAAAATATCTCTAATCCACAAAATAGTAAACAATTGGAAGATTGGTTGACTATCTCTAACTGCTTTGATGACTCGTCTAGCTATCAAGTGGAGAAAAACCTTTCAAGTGTCACTTGAAGGATATCCATAATGTTTCATACTTATGTAGGAAATATCAATATACATGTACTTTTCATATGCAGGTGGATTTGGAAACAATTTTTGATTAACTAGAGTAAATGCAAATCATCCATTAGTAAATCTACAATGAATTGACATCTTAATTTATTAGACATCCCTTGAAATTTTGAATCGTTTTCTTTGGCTATGAACATATTTTTTTTGTATTCTTCAAATGACAATAATTTTCCTTTCTCAATATAAGCTAAAGTTAGTCTCATCTTTATCAATTTCTCAAATCTGGTGGTGAAGAAATCAACATCTCTCTTCATACTGGTGCATTTATCTTTAGTTTTCTACAACAAATTTCTTTAGTAAGCATTCTTTCATCTTCCATGACCATTGTTTTCCTATATTGAATGTCTTTTCTTTTGAGTACTTTACTGGAATTTGAATTTAGGAATGTAATGACCTATGTAGCAATCTGAGGTCTTGATCCCAATTCAACACAAACTTTCTTCAAAACCTCATCAATCTCATCTGTTAATTGAATTTTATCATCAATAATTTTGAAGAAATCCAGAGCTTACTGACTTCATTTATGATTTCATCCTAGATGACATGTCTATCCCATATGAAATATGGCTTCCTAGACAACTTATCACTCAACTGATATATTTCCTTTTGCATTTTGGTTTTCAATTTTTTATATTCTGCAATAATTTTATCTTTATCCTTGATTTCTTCTTTTTGATCTAAGATAGTTTTCTTCAGTGTTTCTATTTCCACACACTTAAGATTTAGATATGTTAGTTATTTTTTCAGTCCAACTGTTGGGTCTGTTGGTTTGGATGCTTCTGAAGAATATGATCCTTCTTTTAGTATTTTTATTTCACTTTCATACAATTCAATATGTTCTCCCATTTTCACCATTTTTATTAGGAGTTGCTCTTTCTCAGCATGAATGGCTTGTAGTTCAAGAGTTTGTACATGTTCAATGCCTGGGATATTTATATTTTTCTTCAACACTTGGATTTCCCTTTCTTTTGTATTTATTAATGTTTGTATAGATGCTTCATATCTTGGACTAGATCCCATTTCTATTATCAAATTTTCTAATTCCTCTATCCTTGTTTTCCTTGATCAATTTCCCAATTTTTAATTTCTTAGCTGAGTTCTTAGTTTTTCATTCAAGGGTTGAAACTTTTTAATTCCAAGATTTGCTATTAGAACATCTCTCTTTATCATTTCCCAGTTTTCCTGTGAAAATCAAATTTGTCCAATGGGTCTATTGCATTCATATCAATGGAAACATGTGTCACTTGATTTTTCTCTTTTTATTCTATAACAACTATGTTTAGTTTCCCTTTTTCATAATCCACAGTTGATATCATCTTGTCTTGAGAGGAATCATGTTCAAAAATATAAGGAGTAATATTATTCTTAATAATTGCAACTATTTGTCTGATTTCCATATTCAATGGGTTGATTTGTAATCAATGACTGAGTTTCACTTTTCTCTCCTAGATTTTTAGAATTTCCTGAAGTTGTTATTTCTATTGCCATGAAATGACCTCTATCTACTAGTGTTATTTCTTTGTGTACATGTTTATATTCTTATTCATCCAATTTATTCCTTTTAACTAATCCAACTTCTTCTATCTCTGAATCTTTTGAAGTTGACTATGGACTTCTCCTTTTATATTTCTTGTCAAATTGTTGAGGTGTTTGCGTGATTGGAGATGTAACCTGCTGGTATGATGTCTTACCATAAATGTGTAGAAGGTTTTTCACATCCTACCAAATTTCCTATTTTCCAACAACTCCAATTCATATTTTTGTTGGTCTTGATAAATATCTTGCCCATGTGAGGTCTTCTTTGAACAAATTACACCATGAGGGTCATAATACCATGGTTCGCCTTGTTGAAAACCCATAGCTGAAAGAAGATTTGTTGTAATATGTAGTGCTTCCCTGTTGTTAACAATAAAAGGACCTACCTCCTTTTTCAATTTGAAATTCACATTATGTTTCTTTATCACAAAATGAACCTCACCTATGTTTAACCTTTGCCTAATATATTCAAGAGAAAAAATCATGGGAGTTAAGAAAACACGTAACAAGAAACGATGGAGTTGGAAACCATAAACCCTTATTTTAATGTAATTCTAGAAGATATACCAATATCTTACTCTTCTTTATGGACTCCATTGTAGGATTGTTTTACACTCAGGAAAAATTCTAGGGGGATTTTTGTTGAATATTATTTGGTAAGATTTGGCCATGATTTGGTTAATATAGAGAGTAAATCCAACATTTATAGGTTTCTTCTTAATGACAGGAGTCCAAATAATGTTTTAATTAGGGTTACCAAGATCATGATTAATTTTTAACCCTAGATGCATAAAATGGAAAATTTTTGAAAACATGAAGAGGTGAACCAAATATGACTAATATTTGAAGCTTCGAAGGGATTCGATTTCAAAGAGCTAATAATGGATTTGGTTGGCTAGGAATTTGGGAAAATTAAATTTAGTAATGGGTTTGGTTGTAATTAGACATATGGAAGCCATGATGCCCAACCCAAACTCATGTACAATTAAATCATCATTTTCCCCCAAAATCATAGAAATTATAGAAATAATTATTCGAGAGTTCTCAGGAAATAATTCAGACTGGGTGATAGTATTATCATGAGGGATGTTGCTTTTTTTGCATAGATATGACTATAGCAAGGTAACCCTTTCCTCGGGTTTAATCTCTATGAAACACCTAGCCACTATAATCTAATTCAAAGGCTCAATGTCTAGATTCAATGGCCATCTCAACATTTTAGAAATTGATTGAGGGGTTATCTTAGTAAGAATAGACCCATAAGTGGAAATTACAGTTCATTTTGAGGGGATATAATTTTTGGCACACCAGACGACAAATTCTGGGAAATGATAGACCCACGGTATCATAAATTTAGCGAGATCAGATCCCCACTTGTATTAATGGTCAACCATATTACAAAATTATTCTTTTATTTGATGATATAGCTCAGAAGACTCAAAATATAGGACATCGTCAAAGATAGATTTATCCTTGTCGACCAGGGATTCTTCTACAATGATTGTTCTTTTGCTGGTCTATGATATTTGAGAAATGCATTTTAACAAATGATTAAAGAAAAGAGAAGATTCATATTTACTCATTGAGGATGTGGATTTGGTCTAGTAGCAGGCTAAGAATATTATGGTAAACATTTGTAGGAACGACGAACCCAGGGCTCAAATCCTTTGAAAATTTGAGATGAGTGTTTTACTCCCCTTTTTATTTCAAAAGAGATGTGTGCCATTGTTTAATTGGTGAAAATTTGAATTTAAAAATAAACAAAATGATTTTTTACCTTTCTCCCAACTGACATCATGATTGGACACATGTATACCTTGTGTTAATTTTGGAAAGGCAGGTGGGAGGGGTGGATGTTCTTAAGTTTTAACCACATACCCTGGGGAGGGGGGGAATTTATGGATGGATGCCAAGTCACAAAACTTAACCTTCGGGTAGAGTTTTTTGAACCCACTCCCTTTGGTTAAACATCAAGCATATGTGGGGGGATTTGTTGTGGGACATCAATCTTGAAGCGGATGTGCATGATTAGATCTGTGAAACAGATGCAAATTTTATTAAAAATACATACAAAATAAAGCTTATATAACACAATAAAATAATTTATGAAGGTTTTGTTTAAACCTTTGGTTTATTTGAGAAAAATAAAACTACCTTAATAAAATTAAAATGTCCCTAAAGATTTTTATTCACTTAAAACAATAAAACTAAATTCAAAACTTATTCAAACTAGAACATTTAATAAACTAGGATCCTAGGTCCTAAAAAAATTCTATTTTTTTATGAAAATTTAGTTTTATGTTACAATAGAATGAAGAATCATAACATATTGATGAATTTCATTTCAGCAAGTACCTCATTTCCTTTCACCAAGTACCTCATTTCTTCTACAAACTTCATGAATGTTTACTCCAACTCTTGCTAGTGACATATTATTGGGATCTAGTCCTCAACATTTTTACTTTTTAATTTTCTTGTTTCTTTTTCAAAATAACACAACAAGATCATAAATTGGTTGAATCTTTGATACCAAATTCTAGTGTTTGAGAATGAAAAATAGAACGATTATTACAACTATGTAAATAAATCAAATATAAACAAATATTAAGAGAAAGAGTCAAGGAAAAACGAGAGAATCTACACACCCAAGGGTGTCTTGCACCTACAAATTTGAATAATGTAAGAATATGTCTCCAATAAATACCATAAACTAGTTGGTTGTATTGATAAAACGATAGGAAAGATACATATGAGAGAGGATAAACCTCTATTTACAACAATATTGATGTAAAAACCCTAGCTTAAGAATTATGCCAGTAATTAAGTCACTAGGCCCTTACTAGATTAAGGAATTATTCTTACAAATGTAACATTTGAAATCATTTAAGAATGTACACACAAAATAACTCATGTACATAGAGTTTAATATGTTCTAGACATATTATTGATAGGTAGACAAAACTATTGTTATTTAGGTATTAAATTTTTCTCTCTCTCATGCATATTTGTAGTTCTAGTTGGTTATAAGGGTGGTGTCCCTTTTGGATCACTAGGCTATTATAGTCTACTATTTGTCACTTCCACTACCCTATTTGTAGTTTTTGGTAATGCATTCTCATTTTGAGATGGTTATTGGAGTTAGCTAAATTCCCAGGTAATTTTGGGATGGTTGCCTCAAGTAGGTGGGGT
Source organism: Picea sitchensis (assembly GCA_010110895.2). Classification (NCBI taxonomy): domain Eukaryota; kingdom Viridiplantae; phylum Streptophyta; class Pinopsida; order Pinales; family Pinaceae; genus Picea; species Picea sitchensis. Next base: position 18,616 of record SNQJ01S0059317.1, read on the forward strand.
TTCTTTTCCTTGTGATAACTTGGTCTCAATCAAATGTTTTCCCTCTATATCCTACAGTTTGTGTTGTCCTTCATTGTATCTCATTCTATGTTAATTTAATATTAAGTGGATTTTTCCATGTCAAATGGTACATCTAAGTAGAATATTCTTGTAGTTAAAACCAAAACTTTTCATGGATTGTTCAACTTTAAGGATTGTATGGTCTCTAAAGTTGTTATTATCTATTTTTTTTCAACATTGACACTCATAACACCTATGTTATTGTTACAAAAACTTAGGAGGTATAATTTAAAAATTGGTCTAAGGGATTAACCTATATTGCTAAATTAAAATATTGAACTTGGAATCTTGAACCTTATTTACTAGTGAGTTTTATGGGGAACTAAGCCATCAAACATAATTCTATCATCATTGTGGTTTTCCCCACCAACTGTTATGCCGAAACGGGATGGGTTTGAATGCAAGTCTTGGACAAATTATCATAATAGATACCCCTCAAACCTAGCACCTAAGTTGAAGGAGGTGATGAATTTATTAGAATAGATTTCCCTCCAACATAGCACCTAAGTTTAAGGAATTGTATGTGATACAATGAAATCCCCAACCTTAAAGAGTGTATTAAAAGGGAAACTTAAAAAAATAAAAATAGAAAAGGAACCAACATTTGTCATTAAAATCAATCTACAAGTTATTATCTTCATTGAAGTGGATATTGAAGAAACCCCTATCATTGAGATCAAAGTGTGCCTCATGTTTCATTAAACTTTAGAGACTATTGTCACCCATTTGGTTATGACCAAGTTGATATGATGATTACACTAAATCTCCCATTTGTCCATCAAGAATTCCCAAATAATATAGTCTTTGATGGTTAGTCTTTAGCCAAATAATTCCAATAAATATCAAGTTGAATTGGTCATAATAAAAGTTATGTGAAAATCTCAAGTCAACTTGTCTTATTTTGAGAAATATACCCTTCTAGTTATAGTTTTTCAAGTATTCCTAAAATATGATGGGAATTTTTCATACACTATTTTTTTGTAGAAGGGATCTTAGAAATTCATGATATACATGTGTAATAAGATAATTGTTGTGTTTCTATGGGTTGTTTATGAGAAATCAATTACAATTTCGTTTTGTTTCCACATGTTTCTATTCAAGAGAGCGATGATCCATGCCCACCCAGGATAGAATTACACCCCACTACCAGGTATCATGTGTCGATTTAAATGTTGTTTTAATGTGAAATTTATTATCTTGTTTTCATTGACTTTCATGTATTTCTACCAATAAAATATTATAAATGTGTATGCATACTAGTTTATTTTTTTTCTAGTCACAAATACAACCATTTGTTCATTCACTACTACCCTTATTCCATGCTTCATTTGTCCCAAGATACAGGGTAAGTTCAGTCCCTAGATTCCTTTCCCTAGCACTTGGGATACCATTTTCTCCCTTAGGGTACTTCTTCCCATTGTAGAAACCATGGGGGTTCATTGATACCTACCAATACAACCTTTGCAATCCCATACATTAATTGTGGATGCACCCATATGACATGCACCAATATGCCTTGTTGCATCCTGTAACATCCCTCTCTAGTGCACTGAGCAAACTTATTCTTTGAGGACACTTGCTCACTAGTGATGCGGATTATTATGCTATTAAAACATTTGATTTTGATTATGAGGCGTTATGGGTTGATGACATGTTGTTTTACTACATTGACATAGACAAGTGCTATTGACTTGGTTTTACTGAGTGTGCAAGATTTTGGACCTCAAGGATGCAGAGGCATCGATGGAACCCCTTGGACTCTGGATCAAGTCGGGGAGTGTACCATTGGGGTTTAATTGTTTTACTGTGATATTAGTGCATCTGATTAGATGATATGATATGGATATATTCTGACATGATTCATTGATCATGCAAGATGACGATATCTTGCCAACCAGACTCACATGTGGAGTAAAGGGGTCATGCATGACTACTAGATACGTTGATGGAGAGGTGTGGACAACAGCCCTGCCACAACCTACTAGCACTCTCACCGTGTCTCGAACTGTAGGTTAACGTTTACCTAGTTTGAGAGGACCCATGATCCAGATTTTATGACTAGAATGAAATGAATATAGATTATTAACAGGTGCTTAACACAAAATAATAGAGATACAGTAAAATTGGTTTTCTATTCAATAACGAAATAAGATGAAACTATAAAATGCAGCAGAAACAAGCTTTCTGGAATGGTGGCGGCTTATCTCTGAGAAGAGATGTGATGGCAGTGTGCATTCGCAAGAAGAGGGTTAAAATGAGGCTCTGGAGGCCTTTTTACAATAATAAAGAATTCCAAAAACCCTATACATCCAAAAACCTAACCCTAGGAGATGAAGCGCCAAAAGTCACGTGGGCCCCATTTGGGTAAGTTAGTACATCAACTTCCCGGGGTCGTAACGTTTGCATACGATCTCCGTTTTAGGCGTGTGATAGCCCATTGGAAAGGTATCATCAAGGAGATTCATTTTGGGGGATCAATCATGCCTTATAATATCATTGAGGAGCTCAATCCCGAAAAACCTTCATTTAGGCCCTCAAAATGGCCCCGGAAGTTAAAATTGCTAAAAATAGTAAATTGCCAAAATTGTCAGAAAACTATTTTGAGCTAGTTGGAAAAGGTGGGTGGTCACCGATATCCATCTGGATAAATCCTCCCTCAGGAAGAAATGGTCTCCATTGCATTGAGGTCCCCCATCAAATGAGGAAATTTCTGTTGAATTTGGCCCTGGGTGAGCCACTTGCCTTGGTGCAGGAGCTACCCTGCTTTGACGACTTGATAAAGATGGATCCTTTGTTGTCAAATTCCCTTGATCTGTCTGTCCATAATCTGATCATTATATTCCTGTTATAGACAGTCGGGGTTGAGCTCTATTGGTGTCATTTTTTCTACTACTTATGAGGTGTCCAATAATGGTGGGAAATAAGGGCGAAGGAGATCCACGTTGAACACTGGGTGCAGACCAAGGAAAGGAGGAATGTTGAGCTCAAAATAATTATCCCCCATGGCCTTGGTGATAGTGTACGACCCATAACAGAGTGGTTGAAGCTTTTGATGGGGTCCTGTAAGGCATTCTTTCTGCAACTGCAACCAAACTTTATCGCCCACCTGAAACTTATGCGACACCCGATGTTGATCATGGCTCTATTTGTACTTGTCATTGGACTTCTGTAGGATATCCTGAACCTGTTGGCGGATGTGTTGGATCCACTCAATGAACTGGGTGGCTTTGTCAGCTTCAGTTGGAGCAGGAGATGAGTCAGTCGAGGTGACCACAAGGGGAAGTTCCACATCTATGGGTCCCAATCGATGGAATCCCAACCCCACTTGAAAGGGGTTGTGGTTGGTTGAGATATACAGGGCTCGGTCGTAGCTATGTTGGACATAGGGAAGGTTCTCATCCCATGTGTGAGGGTTCTTTGNGGCTCTATTTGTACTTGTCATTGGACTTCTGTAGGATATCCTGAACCTGTTGGCGGATGTGTTGGATCCACTCAATGAACTGGGTGGCTTTGTCAGCTTCAGTTGGAGCAGGATATGAGTCAGTCGAGGTGACCACAAGGGGAAGTTCCACATCTATGGGTCCCAATCGCTGGAATCCCAACCCCACTTGAAAGGGGTTGTGGTTGGTTGAGATATACAGGGCTCGGTCGTAGCTATGTTGGACATAGGGAAGGTTCTCATCCCATGTGTGAGGGTTCTTTGAATTATACATGCAAAGGATATGCACAATCATTCGATTTACAACCTCGGTTTGGCCATCTGTCTGGGGGTGGAAGGTCGTGGATTTGGTGAGCTTGGTGTC
>SNQJ01S0059317.1:22528-37959 GCA_010110895.2 Picea sitchensis
AAAATGAAAAACCAACCAAGATAGTATTTGATGAAGTATTGAACCCATTATTCAAAATAGTGAAACTTGCAAATGAGCATAAGAAAGAACACATAATCATAATTTAAACGAAAGTAAACATTTGATAAAAATTAACGTTTTTGATTAAATTGAGATTTTTATGCTCGTTTCTAAATTTTGACATATACTCTTGTAATGAATGTCTCATACTATAGTGAATGTCTTAAGTTTGTCTCAAATCAAGCCAAGGTATGGAACTATTTGAAAAGGTTGATTCTATAGCTCATTATAATTATCAAGATTTTAATGGGGGCCCTTTAAATTTTGTAAAAATTAGGGGGAGTTGTTGGGGCCCAACACCTCCATATCCTCTTCCTTGTCCTTGTCCATATCCACCCTTGGGAACTCCTTAATATCCACCTTTATCGACACCTCCACAATAACCACCCTTATGCTCTTCCTAAACCAAAAATACGTCATGGGTGTGGTCTTGCATAAAGTGAAGTCACCAATGATAGTTCACATCATGCCTCATGGATTTTCAAAATTCATAGAATAGATTATTGTGAGTATTTTGATACTTCTCCATTGTTGGGAAGAGGGGTAGGGGTTATATGTCTCAATTTCATGCAAATATCACATCATTCCATCCGAGGCCTGGTCAGAAATGGATTCAGTGCACCCATCACCAAATAATTTCCCAATGTAGGACATTTGTCTTTATGGTGAACTTATGATTTTTAGGTCATACACCATACATGATCACACACCAACTTCACCTTCACCATAACTTGCAACTGCATGGTTAGGTTGTCCAGTTGAGACTACACCTCTTCCAAAACTGTTGATGTTTCTCCTCCTTCCGATGTTTCCTCGAAGTTCATCATGATCTCCAATGCCTCTACCTAAGTAGTCATTGTTATAGAAAATTTTTCCTCAACCCATGCAACTTGCTTAGATGGCCTATCCATTTCCCTATGTAGACTTGAAGTCCCCTTTTGTACCTTCCATAGCCAAAAAGCACATTTTTCCACATATACATGCCCTACCAATTAGACAACAAGCGTGTACGTAGGTTTCTCCACTACAACCCACATACATCGGGGTTGATGCTCAAAATTAAAAATTATGTCGAGTTTCCATGTCACGTCACGAGATCCATGATCCTTGACCTTCCATATACTGGAAACACTCTGACTCGGCCCATCAGTTCCATTTGAAGGCTATAAATTGAGCCATATCTAAGCTTTGGAGGGAGAGAATTCAACTTTTGAGAGCAAAAATACTCTGGAGAAATTTCACTTCATATTGAGTCCGCATCCCTTTATCCTTGAAATTCTGAACTCATTGTGCAGCCCCCAAGATCTTCCTTCTTTGTGATGGAGATTCTCATTATCTCCTTTGTATTAGCTTTCCTTTGGTGGAGGATTGAAGTGGTAGAGGCCCAGCTGGAGGGACTTAGTTTCTCAGTTCCAATATGTGTCGTTCTAGTAGTATGTCACCTACATAATTATGTTGATTATTTTAATAGAAATACTCTTTTCTCGTCCAATTGATATCTTGAAAATATTTGAATATTATTCCATGGATGTATTTGTCATGTATGTTAATGGATTATGCTAATCTATATGCTAAAATTATATACTATCACCATATGCTTGTGTATATTGATTTTTGTGGACAAGTTGCAGGTATAAATATTTGTGTTGCGTGCTCAACGGTGCTTTTCATTGAACGTTTGGACGAGGTAGGCTATTGACCCTGTCTTGTTAGAATTTCATTTATATAGAATACTCGGTATTAGGGTTTATTTATGTGTGTCATTCCAAATGTTGTGGTTTACCCCATGCCTTAGGGACATTTTCCTCGTAACAGAATTGGTGACCATACTAGGGATGAATCTTATGTTTGGGGTTTGGAGTGTTTTTCTCCTTGACTTGCTCTCTATTATCTTGAGTTTCCTTGTCGCTTGATTTCTTGCCAGCCTATTTTTACTTTGCATATAATTTTCTTGCCCTAATCCTTCCCTCGCAGTGTTTTACTATACATGCATACATACACAAGTTTTCCTTCTGTAGGGTGCGTACATACACGAGTTTTCCTTCTATAGGGCGCATACATACATGATTTTTGCTCAAATAGTCGTGTAAATCAACTCTTTAGGCTTACTGGCTGAGTTTGATGTTTGTTGGGTGAGTTTGGTTGGTTTCTAAGTCTTCTTGGTTCTCTTTCCTAACTATTAAGTGCTTACAGAGTGATAGGAAATCTTCTTATTGTTGAATTTTTGGGAGGTGTTCTTCCTTATCATCTTTTTCATGGGTTGTCCTTGCACATTGGTCTGAGTGTTTCTTCTTGGTATCCTGCTTTGCTGGTCTTTTTTTTATTGCAATGGGGTATGTATGTGAAGTTTTTATTCAGTCCTTGCATTTTATTTTCTTTATATCGAAAATACAAAAAAAAATTGTTCATTTTTCATTATGGCATTTTCTCTTTTGGTTACTTAGTATTGATCTTGACACATGTAGAAAGATTGCATTTTATTGAAATTGTAGAAATTGCATTGATAGTTGCATTTAAAAGCTTGCCATCTCTTGAGAATTTAAGATTAGGACTTAGCAGTATTTTTATATTTGTTTCTTTAATATGTTGAGTCATGATATCATCAGTTTCACGACCACACCTCTTGAGTAAAAAAAATCCATTAAAAGTAACATTGAGTAACTAAAATTGATTAGAAATGATTTTATTTCTTAGGGTACACAAACAAGCATAGGACATAGGGCCTTGGAATAATATTTTGTGAGTAAACTTCTCCAAGGATATTAAACTAAACATATGTGTCTGACCAGGGAGTGGTGAAACCCATTGTGTAATTAGTGACGTCAGGAGGCTCTGCTCACACCAGACTTGAGCATGAGGTCGCGTGAAGTTGGTTGTAGATATAGCCCTCTAATAACTTCCTAGCATCAGAGATATTTTTGTGGTTTCATTCGTATATGGGGCTCTTGATAGTACCTTTACCTCCATGAGAGGCAATGATTTCAAAATTTCAGTCTTTTTTACCCTGCCCATATGGTGGACCAGACTTGTGACTGTTCTCCTGCACATTGGTTATATTGTGGTGGCTCTATTTGCTTGACATAGGTAGCCACATAGGTTACTTGCAGGGGTTATTATTTAGGTACCGTGAGTCAAATAAGGCTCAGACAACATACAACCTTTATGGAGGATTACCTCTCCGGGGGGATCTGACTGATTGTACTATTAAGCCCATGAGGGCCCTTATAATTGAATTTGATACCTCCAATATTTTGAAGGGATTTTGAGGCCCCTCTTGGGTGAGGCATACCTACTCTACTGAGGGAGGTGCCTTTTCAACTACTATGTCATGTTTGTGTGCATTTGGCCATTTTTTCTTTATTTTGGTGTGCTCTCTGATTATTAATTGGCCCTAGGATTTGGTTTCATATCTCAAGTCTTGAGTCATCATGGAGAAAGACCAGCCTCCTCGCAAGTATCGTCATTTGTTGAATTTACCACTACATTTTGAGTCTTTATCGAATTTTCCTTCTAAAATGCGTAAAGTTAATAGACATGGTACATATATATCCACCCCTCGGACTTGTGATTATCCAGTTATGAGTACTGAGTCAAATCCAAATGACATAGGGAGTCTCTTGACTCCTATACCTTCTGTGATTAGTGGGATTCCTTCGACTCCTTTAGCTGCGATAGTTGTAGTGCCATAGGTTCCCGTCCTTATTGCTACCCATCCTGTGGTTTCTACTCAACCCATACAAACGAACCCTTTCGGGTCTCTTTTTGGTACATCGAGATACAATTCTCAGTCCATACCTTCAGTCTCTAACCCTTTTTCTTTTGGTATACCCAATCACAATTTTCATCCTCCATTCCAGCGACTAATGCAAATCCTAGTTTTGGACATGGGCGCATGGCTCCTCCGCATGCTCCTCTCTCGTTTGGTGGAGGTCATATTCCCCAAATGAATCCTATGTTGGGAGTCCAGCCTCCTTTTCCTTCCTAGTCTAATCCTAGTCTCAATGCCCCTGGATGGAGTACTCAACTAGGAGGACAAGTCACTTCCTATATTCCATCCTTTCCCCCTTCTTCATCCATGTTGATTCTGACAAATGAATTTGTTATGACAAATCCACCTCTATCCTCCGGAGTTCCACTCGGAGGGAGTCAGTTTCACGCTATGGGAAACCCCCAACCTAGAGCTCCTCCAGCCAGGGGCAATGTTTATAACCCTCAATATGCCACCCCTGTAGATATGGTGCCCATAAAACCTCTTATTAATCAATTTGGAGGATCATATTACCCTACCAGATAGGGCCATGGTATATACTAGAACCCTGGATGGCCTGCAATCCCTCAACACCAATCTTTTCTAGGAGCATGGGATTAGACACCGCAACCCCGACTCCCTTTTCTGTCCATGCTTAACCTACCATATTTTTTGAGATGAATGAATGACCCGGTGCATCACGATCCATCCTGACCCCATGTCCCTACCAAACTTCCTTCAAAAATTCCAAAATTTGAGGGAAAGAATGGCGAGGATCCAGGTGATCATGTTACTACTTTTCATCTTTGGTGCTCATCCAATTCCCTTAATGACGATTCTATTCATTTAAGGCTATTTCAATGCACCCTCATGGGGTTTGTCGTGAAATGGTACATTGAGATACCAAGGGGAACGTAGGTAAACTTTAATCAGATTATTTTGGTCTTTCTCAACCACTTCCAGTTGTCGGTTTGTTATGATGTTGGCATAGAAATTTTTTAGCCTTCCACCAATATAATGCCACACATATCTCAAACCATATCCAAGAGTGTCGTAGATGGAAGAGGTGGATTAAATCCTACATTCCTCCAAAGTTTTTTTTGGAGTGGTTCCTTAAGTCCTTATTTCCTTATATTTCTAAGGATGTTTCTACATCAAGAGTAACATCTAAGGAAGAAGCTATTTTCAAAGCCCAAAAATTGGACCTCATAATGCTAAGTTTTGGATGTTGTATGAAATTCTTCCTGACATGCCACGATCGAATTATGACCCTCGAAAAAATCATGGGCCTCATGTCGATGACATCATAGGCTTTTCAAATGCTAAGTCTACAGACTTGGTGACGAACCAGCTGAAGGATTTGTCTCTAAACCAGATTGTATCAAGACAAGATTCGACTTCATCCTCCACTCCTACTCAGATGACATATGTGCATTCTTTACAGTCATCGACCAACCCAAATGGTAACCAAAAAATAGGAGGGAATAAAAGGAAAGGATGAGGTAATAATTGTAAGGGTGGGAAAAATAATAACAAAGCCAAGGATGACACTAACAATGATAGATCGAATAATGATGTTAGTGAGGGAAAAAAATAAAAATGGAATGTGACGTTTCCTTATAAACTTTGTAAATATGATCACCTTACCCACCTATTCCCTAAAATTGAGGAATCCTCGAGGCTCTTATCATAATCGCCCAATGTGCTAACCAATCCATTTTTGCATACTCAACACATGACTTCAGGGTCCTCCAACACTGGAAATGCATCGAACAAGAGTCAAAACCCATCGACACATGAAGGTGGTCATCTATGTGTTAATATGGTCAAGTCTCAAATTGATGTAGCCACTCGATATCGTGATTACAATTATTCAAATAATGTTACAGGTCCAGAGTATCTCCCTCCTCCGAAAACACCCTTGCATATCGAAAATCTAGAACATCTTCCTCGTATTTCGAAAGGAGTACTAAAACGCTTTGCCCACAATCTTAATTTCAGATTTGCCCAAAACTATTCAATTGTCGAAGATATGATTCAAACCCCTTGTGTGATGTCGGATTTGGAGGTGCTCCAGATGTGTCCTTCACAGAGGAATGCCTTGTTATCTTCTTTAGGAGATCTAGACCTGTGTGGATCGAAGGTTATTCAGTTTGATGTCAGAGATGTTAAGCCTCACTTGCCTTACCACATGGCCTTTCAAATCCACGTGGAGTACACAAAAATTACCATCAAACACATTGTAATTGATGAATGTGCCACAACGTGCATGATTACCCTAACCTGTTGGAAAGCCATTGGCTCTTCGACTCTATCCCAATCTATGACTATGTTGACCACATTTGATGGACGTTCATTTCAACCCAACGAAATTCTTCTCCCTTTTCTGGTCCAGTTAGGTGGAAAGATAGTGGAGGTCGATGTCGAGGTGGTAGATGCGCCCCTTGACTATAATTTACTACTAGGGAATAATTGGACTTATGTCATGACCGCAATCATTTCATCTGTTTTCCACACTTTATGTTTTCCTCATGAAGGAAAAATAGTAACGATTGATCAATTATCCTTTGCACATGATAGTTTGAATGCATCAGTTGGATCTTCAATCCCAGTGATTGACAATTCTGGACAGGAAACCAAGGATATTGATATGGGAATGTATTCCTCTCTCATGGGTAGCTTTGATTTCATGGCACCAATTCATCACATTCATGCCATTTCTAGTAGGTCTTCGTCGTCGATGAGGTATGTTCCTTTCTGTACTTAGTATTTCAATAATCCTTGGACCTTACCTTCCCCGACTATATCATGAAAAGTTCAGTCGCACATTGAGATGGAAATTCCACTTTCATCGATAGAGGTTGCATATTAGGATATTCTTAACAGTACCATTGACCCAGATCCTTTCTCCTCGCAGATGGATGAGGAGGATCTCATTCTAGATCCTGTATGGGTTGCCCAATCATCCTGTTCGCATGATTTCCTCGACGATACTTTACCTTTAGATGAAGCCATCTTATAGGCCATGAATGGTCCCGATAGGCCTTGGGACGATATGCATCATCACTCCTATTTCCTCCCAGAAATTCTTAGGATCGAACATGACAAATTTAGATCTACCTTGAGTGAGATGGTCGGTCACGTTATGGTTCATCTAGATACGAATGCTATTTATGTCGAAGGAAACACGGTGAATATTTCTCCTACCATCATGGTCGACATCTCTCAAATTCCTAGAAAAATTGAGAACGTATATATCAGTGTGTATTATTCTCCTGAAGAAATTCAAATCTACACCAATCTCTTCAAAGAATTTTGTGACGTATTTCTTGGTCGTATGAAGAGATGCCAAGGATCAACCCCAGTATTGTCGAACATGAAATCAAGACTTATTCAGATGCTAGACCTATTCGACAATGTCTTAGAGTTGTTAATCCTAGGAAGGCCCCTTCTATTACAGCAGAGGTAGAGAAGCTACTTAATGCTAGTTTCATCTACCTGGTTCCCTTGACTGAATGGGTGTCCAAACCCGTTCCCGTGAATAAGAAACAAGGAACCATCGGCGTGCGTATGGATTTTCGAGACCTGAACAAGGATTTTCCTAAGGATAACTTCTCGAATCCTTTCATTGACCACATTCTTGATGAGTGTGCGAGAAACAATTTTTTTTCTTTTATGGACATATTTTCAGGATATAATCAAATTCAAATCAAACCCGAGGATCAACACAAGACGACGTTTATTTGTCCTTGGGGTACTTTTTTATACTAGAAAATTCCTTTAGGCCTGAAAAATATTGCAACAACCTTCCAACGTGCCATGACCTTTTCTTTTCACGATCTCAAACATATTGTCAAAGCCTACCTCGACGATCTCGCTACTCACTCTCACAAGATATTAGACCACTCCACTCACCTTCAATTAGTATTTGAGATATTTCATTATTATTGCATCCATTTGAACCCTCACAAGTGCATATTCTATGTTAGTTCTAGTCGTCTCTTAGTATTCTTAGTCTCTGAGCATGGGATCATGGTGGATTCTATGACGGTTGAGGCAATACTTCAATTTCCTCCCCCGCACAACATTTGACAACTTTAGGGTTTACATGGGAAGGATAACTTCTTGTGTCGGTTTATAGTGAACTATGCCATTTTAACTAAGGGTTTCATGTGTCTTTTGAATAAGGATACTCAATTTATATGGGATAAGCGAGCCCAGGAATCCTTTGATACTCTTAAGAAAGCATTGGTATCGGCACCTCTACTTAAGCCTCCAGAATATAGTAAAGACTATTTGTTGTATATCACCGCATCCGAAGGGATGGTTGGTATGGTTGTCATTTAGGAGGATGATGAGCTCCATGAGCACATTGTCTACTATCTCAATTGAAATTTAATCGGTCCTGAACTTAAATACTCTCACGTAGAAAAAATAGCCTTGGACGCCATACATGTAGTCCAAATATTACGGTATTATATATTACTTTGAAAAACTATTGTAGTTGCAGATATCAATTCATTTCAATACATCCTTACCAGGCGTATGATAACGGGAAAATACAATAAGTGGTTTGTTATTTTGCAAGAATTTGATATTGATTTTGCTTCGCTAAAATATCAGAAATCACTTGTTTTTGTCGAGTTGATATCAAACTTCCCTTGACTAGATGAGGACATTTTTCATGATGTTTCGTTCATGGATGAACATATCTTCCTTATCTCATCTTCGGACCCCTGGTATGGATACATTCTAATTTATATTCAAACCTTGAATCTATCACAACATCTATCGAGATATCATCGACAACGTATACCTCATCAAGATAAAAACAACCTTATCATCAATGACACTTTGTATCATCGAGGAGTAGATAATATTTTTCATCGTTTCCTGACTCACGAGGAAGTTGAGTCGGTCCTCAATGACTGTCACAGTGGGGCTTGTGGTGGTCATCTATCTAGGCTTGTGACATCCCAAAAACTTCTGTGAGCCGGTTAGTTTTGGCCGTCAATTTTTAAATATTGTGTTGAAGTGGTCAATAAGTGTCACCCTTTCTAGGTGTTCACTCGGAAAATTCACTCGCATCCACCCTCTCTTCACCCAATCATCACCATCGGCACCTTCACAAAGTGGGGGGTATATTTTATGGTCTGTAACCCGGGTTTGGTTGGGGGGCATCAACATATTATTTTGGCCATGGATTACTTCGCTAAATGGGAAGAGGACATTCCTACCATTAAATCCAATGGTAATATGACATCATTCTTCATATTCAACCAAATTATAGCCTGGTTTGGAATCCCAAAGTAGATTGTCACTCATCGTGGTAGTCACTTTCAGAATGAAATGATGAAGGAGTTAGCAACTAAACAGGGGTTTAAGCACGATCATTCTTCCCCTTATTATCCCTGAGAAAATGGACAAGTAGAGGCGATGAATAAATCTCTCAAGACCATCTTGCAAAAAAATTTCAATCATAGTAAATCAGACTGACATCTAATTCTTTACCCTATGCTTTGGGCATATCGAACCTCAGTAAATACTTCCACCAATTTTTCTCCTTTTTAGTTAGTACATGATGTGGATTTGATCCTTCCAATTGAATGCAAAATCCCTTCCCTCAAACTAGAAATTGAGCTCTTACCTAACACATCTGATCTTAAAGAATGCCTTGTGCACCTAGAGCATCTAGATGAGCAATGTCAAGATGCCTCTACAGCTATCGAAGTGAATAAATTATGTGTTAGGGTTCAGTATGATAGATTTGTTTGTCCTCGACAGTACGTTGAGGGTGACTTGGTTCTCCTATATGACCAAGCCAAAGAATCATTGGGGGCAGGAAATTTCAACCCCATGTGGCACGGTCCTTATATCGTGCGACGTGTTTTAGAGAAAGGAGCCTATGAATTCAAAGATTATGAAGGGAATATGTTGGATGAGCCCAGAAATGGGATCTACCTTAAAATATATTGTGCTTGAGCCCTCAATATTGGGTGTGATTCTTTGTATACCAATGTATCTTAGTGTATATACATATTTTCCTTTGTGTCATCGACTTGCTTATTAAGTTTTCCCTTGGCTGGTAGATGTCAATGGAGTCTTTAGTTTACTTAGGATTTGTAAATGGTGTCATTCGTCATACACGAAACATGGTTTCTGTTGCTTGGGTCATTTACTCACCTAAGGGCCAACTGGTGTCTTCATGTGGCATTCGTCTAGAGCCATCAACGAATAATGTGGCTGAGTATAGCACCATTATAGAGATTTTACACGACACCATTTCACATGGTGTTAGGTATTTAAAGGTTCACGTGGACTCCCAGTTATTTGTATGTCAGTTAAACAATAGTTACCATGTGAGAGACCCTACTCTACTCTGACGATTCCTATGGGTATGACTTTTGGAACGATACTTTGATTTTCTTACTTATAATCATATACCTAGAAGTTCTAATCATGTATCTGATGCATATGATAATTATGTTTTATATTGGCATTTGTCACATAAATAAAGTAAAGAAAACACATTCATGCATGTACACATTGTAACATATATAAGTAAATCCGAAGACCAAAACTTTTATATTTCATCTTTTCAAAAAATATGGTGTCATAGTACAAAATGGGGGTCACACCCTTAAAATACATATATGGTTGGTATATAAATGACCATGGAATCTATGCCTGTGGCACCAGATGCGTATCATGATAGCACACTATGGTGTATGAGATATGTCGGAAGAGTCGCACCCATGCACAGGGCACACCCACCACCTTCCATTACATAGCCTTTGGCAGATCCTCCACTTGAACCATAGGAATCATGTACGTCAATCGAGACAGGTTCCCTTGCACATTCTACAACACTCTCTCTGCATCTCCTCCCGTATTCTCATCTCCCCGACTCCTTCGCCGATGTCATGGGAATCCATCTGGTTGTCATGAACCTACATTTGCGTGACAAAGAAATTGTTAATACTTGATACCATACAAAATATTTGCATTTTTTATTCTTTTTGAAAAAACACAAAAAAATGAAATATATAGAAACATTTCTTACCAATATCACCGTAGGCGGAACTTGGTGGAAAAGGCATATCTGGATCCCCTCTATAGTCGATCCCATCATAAGAGTAGTCATCAATGGCTATGACCTGTTGACGCCACCAGAAAAAGAACTCATCATTGTAGGGAGTTGGAACCCTACCACCTCCTAGCCACCTCATCACATTGGTCCACCGTGACATGGTTGGATCACGTGGTCCATGTGGAATAATATCTACTCTAGGGCTCAAGCCTGGAACCCACTCAAAGAAAAAACTACACAGAATATATGCAAATACGAAGTTCCTCTTTCTTCCTTATTTACAATCCGTCAGTTGGCTCTTCATGTTAGCCAACAATGAGGTACACCAGTCATAAATAGTGGGTCGCAAACACTCCACCACATAGAACATGAGTGGCCTTGAGGCCTGGTGCAATGAGGCCAACCCCAAGATTCATGTAAGAACAAGCAGTACGATATTTAAGCTCAGGTTCTTGACCACCCTGATTGGGATTTGGCTCCCTACATTATCTGTGCCTGCAACACAGTGGGTGACAATGTATTCCTCCATGGTCATACCACCCCCATCCCCCCATGCCTTGAGATTAAATACTTTGGCCTGGTGAGACAATCCTACGATAAAACATATGTCATCCACTTCAATCCTCAATGGTTTCCCATTGAGATTGAAGGCCTCTGTCTCCAGATCCCAATAGTTTACAAGCATCTGGAGTAACCTTACTTGAGCCCTCATTCCTTTGAGAACCCTAAATTTATAAATGACACATCTTTTTAAATCTAGTTGGGCCCCTGCATCCCTTTCCACTATTGCAACTACCTCTTCATGCTCCCTCTCCCTCCATTCAATCACCATCCTGCCAAAGGAAAGTCATTTTTTGAGTTAAATTTTGTCAAAAAGTTGTTTACAGACTTGTACGTGGGATAACATGCTAACAGTCCCGTATATGGAAGCATATGTGTGGGAACTTTTATTTTCCCACGTACATGGAGGCATGTACATGACCCGATGAACCATCACCCACGTACACCCTAGTTTACATGTTGCACCCTCTAAAACTCAAAAAATGAGGACTAAATTTGAACTTTAAACCACTGAAAATGAATAGGAGGGGAAGGGAACTTACTTGGTCCAGACGATTGTTAATTTTGTTGATCGTAGCTCTCACAATAGACACTTGAAGATCGTGGGGAAAATGGCCTAAAATGCACTATGTGTGATCCAGATTTTATGAGCAGAACGAAATGAATAAAGATTATTAACAGGTGCTTAACACAAAATAACAGAGATACAGTAAAATTGGTTTTCTATTCAATAATGAAATAAGCTGAAACTGTAAAATGCAATGGAAACAAGCTTGCTAGAATGGTGGCGGCTTATCTCTGAGAAGAGATGTGACAGCAGTGTGCATTCAAAAGAAGATGGTTACAATGAGGCTCTAAAGGAATTTTTACAATAAGCAAGAATGTCAAAAACCTAGACATCCAAAAACCTAACCCTAGGAGATGAAGCGCCAAAAGTCATGTGGGCCCCATTTGGGTAAGTTAGTACATCAACTTCCCGGGGTCGTAACTTTTGCATACGATCTTCGTTTTAGACGTATGATAGCCCGTTGGAAAGGTATCATCGAGGAGATTCATTTTAGCTGCAATATCAAAGAAACTTCCATATTGAAAACCTATTTTCCCAAAAAAATATCATTTAAGGCCTCAAAATGGCCCCAGAAGTTAAAACCTGCTAAAAATAGTAAATTACCAAAATTGCCAAAAAACTATTTTGAGCCAGTTGGAAAAGGTGGGTGGCCACTGATATCCATATGGATCAATCCCCCCTCCTTAGGAAGCAATGGTATCCATTGCGTTTAGGTCCCCTGTCAGATGAAGAAATTTCTGTTGAATTTGGCCCCGGGTGAGCCACTTGCCTTGGTGTAGGAGCTACCCTGCTTTGACGACTTGATAAAGATGGATCCTTTGTTGTCGAGTTCCCTTGATATGTGTGTCCACAATATGATCATTGGATGTTTGTTGTATGCAGTCGGGGTTGAGATTTGTTGGTTTCATTTGTTCTGCTACTTCTGAGGTGTCCAATAATGGTGGGAAATAAGGGAGAAGGAGATCCACGTTGAACACTGGGAATAGGCCAAGGAAAGGAGGAATGTTGAGCTCAAAAGAATTATTCCCCATGGCCTTGGTGATAGTGTATGTCCCATAACGGAGTGGGTGAAGCTTTTGATGGGGTCTTATAAGGCATTTTTTCTGCAAGTGCAACCAAACTTTGTCGCCCACCTAAAACTTATGTGGCACCCAATGTTGATCATGGCACTATTTGTACTTGTCATTGGACTTCTGTAGGATATCCTGAACCTATTGGAGGATGTGTTGGATCCACTCAATGAACCGAGTGGCTTTGTTAGCTTCAGTTGGAGCAGGAGATGAGTCGGTCGAGGTGACCGTAAGGGGAAGTACAACATCTATGGGACCCAGTGGTTGGAATCCCAACCCCACTTGAAAGGGGTTGTGTTCAGTTGAGCTATGCAAGGCCCGGTTGTAGCTATGTTAGACATAGGAAAGGCTCTCATCCCATGTGCGAGGGTGATTTGAATTATACATGTGAAGGATATGCACAATCATTCGATTTACAACCTCAGTTTGGCCATCTGTCTAGGGGTGGAAGGCCATGGATTTGGTGAGCTTGGTGTCGAGTAGTGACCAGAGGCTCGACCAAAATGTGATGAGAAATCAATTATCTCGATCTGAGACAATGGTTTGTGGGATTCCAAAATGTACCCAGACTCGTTCAAAGAAGATATTGGCAGTGGCCTCTGCTGTAATGCTCTTCTTGTAGGCAACCAGAATCACCATCTTAGAAAAGCGATCAACAACCAAAAAAACACAGTCATTTCTCCGATTGGCGGACGGGAGGCCTGACATGTAGTCCATTGAGATGGATTCCCATGGCCTATCAAGAGTAGGAAGAGGGTTGTACAGGCCCTATTTCTTAGTGGTCGGTTTGGCAATAGCACAGGCAGTACAGGACCTGATATACTTGTTGACCTCCTGTCGAAGTTTTGGCCAGTAGAAATGTTTCTGTAGCATCGCCACTATCTTTTCGATGCCGAAGTGTCCTGCCACCCGATTGTACTGGGCTTCCCATATCAGTTTTACTTGCTCACTTGATGGAACACAGATATAGCCCAGATGACACAACAACCCATCCTGAACATGGAAATTATCGACAACTGCATTTGCACCCAGCATTTGGTAGGTGGCGGCGAAGTCAAGGTCTGTCTCATAGAGTTGGGGCCATCCAGAGGTCTCATGGCCGCAAGATTCTAGCACCGTGGTGAGTGTCAGGACTGGCGGTCTGCTGAGTGAATCAGCGACGTGATTGGTGCTTCTTGTTTTATACTTGATGTTGAGGTGAAATTGCTGCAAGTATGCGGCCCACTTTTGATGGCGGTCATTCTGCAATTTTCCCTGTGTCTGCATGAACTGCAGTGGCTTATGATCAGTGTGAATGAATGTCTCTTTCCCAATAATGTAATGTCTCCACTGGTGGCAAGCTTGCACAATGGAGTACATTTCTTTGTCGTAAGTAGGGTACTTACGGATAATATCTTACAATGTCTCACTATGATAGGCTACGGGGTGGCCGTGCTGAGTGAGAAAAGCACCCACAACATAGTCTGAAGCATTTGTCTTGATCTAAAAGGGATGTTACAGTTCTGGTAGTGAAAGTACTGGGGATGAGCACAAGCGATGCTTCAAATCATCGAACGCCTATTGTTGGGACCGGCCCCAGGCAATTTTTTCCTTACCACCACCCCTGTTTATTTGGCTAAGGGCCCATGCAATATGGGAGAATCCCAACACAAACCTGTGGTAGAAATTGGCAAGGCCCAAGAAGCTCTGAAGCTTCGTGAGTGTGGTTGGGGCTGGCCAGTCACAGATGATTTGGATCTTAGCTGGATCCACATGCACGCCATGTTGATCAATGATGTAGCCCAGGTAGTGGACCCTGTCCATGCCGAAGGAGAATTTTTCCAAGTTGGCGTATAGCTTGTGCTATCATAGGGTGTGCAGAACCTGCTAAATATGCTGCAAGTGTTCGGCCCAGGTCTTGTTGTAAATTAGGATGTCATCCAGATACACCACTACAAAATTATTGGTGAATGGTCGCAGGATATCATCCATCATCCTCATGAAAGCGGCTGGAGCATTTGTCAAACCAAAGGGAATGACCAACCATTCAAAAAGACCTTCCTTTTATTTGAAGGTGGTCTTCCATACATCTGTTTGTTCTATTGGGACCTGCTGGTAGCCAGACTTCAGATCAATATTACTAAAGTATTTGGCCCCTGTGAGTTGAACAAGGAGGTCATCGATTCAGGGAATCGGGTACTAGTTTCTTACTATGATTTTATTCAGAGCCCAGTAATCAATAAAGAGTTGCCAGGTTCCATCTTTCTTCTGTACCAGCATGATTGGGCTCCTGCAAGGTGATGAGTTGGGACGGATGTGCCCCTTGTGGCGCAGTTATTGGATCTGTCTCTTGAT
>SNQJ01S0059317.1:42713-53553 GCA_010110895.2 Picea sitchensis
GTTTCCCCGTAGGGGTTTTATCACGTGAAAACATCGGTGTGTTGATCTTTGATCTAGTTATGTGAGTGGTTACTGAAGGTGTTCGTCCTCTGTTGGAATACCTGTGTTGTCGAACATGTTTTAGGCATATGATATCTCGTTGAAAAGGTATCGTCGAGGAGATTCATTTTAGCTACAATGTGAAGGAACTTTGATATTACAAACCTTTTTTCCCCAAAAACATCATTTAAGGCCTCAAAATGGCCCCGGAAGTTAAAACCTGCTAAAAATAGTAAATTACCAAAATTGCCAGAAAACTGTTTTGAGCCAGTTGGAAAAGGTGGGTGGCCACCAATATCCATCTAGATCAATGTGGGTGAAAAAAATCAAATGGTGTGGTAAAATGGTCTATTTTTACTATTAGTAGAAATTGTTTAGCCACTTCATATAGTTTGGGTTGATGTTTTGACCTTATGGACTAATAGTACAGTGGAAAGAGTTGGTTTTGGTGGTTTTGTCTAGGAATTTTTGTGGTTTCTAGCATCATACCACCCGTTCATGCCTTCGACAAGTATTTTATTTCACTAGCATATAGGATAGGTTGTCACTCCATTTTGCATTCTTGCATTTTCCTATGACTGTGATCTATATACTGTAGGAATGAACCCATTTATTAGAGACAAGGAACCTTCTTATTGCTACTAGAAGTGTCGTTATCAAGTGGTAGAGGCTTACCTAACATGGGTACCCTAGTTAGAACCTTTGTGCCATTTGGTACCTATGCATAAGTTATTCCATAGGACCAAGAGTTCCTTATAGTTCTGATATGAATTTGCGTTCGAACCTCATATTCCTACTCACAAGCATTTTGACCTTCACCTATGGGACTCCCCCTGTGTGTCTTGGTTAAGCTCTTTTCCAATTCTCTAAAAAGTGAAAAGATTGTCGAGTGAACTTGTCTCTTTCACACTCATTAAATAGCTTTGAAAAGATGTCTATTTGGTGTAATTTTAACCCTTTTTCAGACCAAGTACACTACTTACAAAAAAGGAATACTCTAGTCAACATTGGCTAGAAGAATTCTCATGGGTATTATTTTATACTTTTTCAGGCCTATGAGACTAAATCTATGAAACAGGGCATTATTTGGAGTTAAGTTGTAACCGCATTCCATCCTCATGCTTGCATTATTGATCCTATTGCTAGTTTCCTCTTTCTCGTTATAAGCCTCTTACCTCAACAATTTCCATCGCTAGCCAAGCAGAGCCTTGTTTATATCCTTGGCAGCTTGACACCATGTATCCTAAGAGGAAACATTCCCCTGCATGCACTTCCTTTCATTGAGCATAGGTATGTTCCACTGTTTGGAGCTAGTTGCTTACTTGTGACACGTGTTTCCTCTATTGTATCATAACATTTATTTTCCTATGAAAAAACAAAAAAGACAGGCAAGAAAAGGATATTATCCCATATCAGAAGAAGTTGTGTCGCCTTTGAACATAGCAACTTTTAACATAGCACAAAATTTTGAGTCCACTGTCATCCAAATTTTGGGTTTATCATGACTTTAGGAAGTTGAGCTCGTTACTTAGATTTTACTCTTCCGACTGGTTATTCTTCCAGTTCCTATGGAGATTTCATTGATGCCTCCTACATCACAAAGTTTCATCATCAAGTCTATGTTGTCTGAGTTATCGATATGTCTCATGCTCTTTTTCAAAGGAAGTCTATAAGCCTGTGTTGGCCATTTCTCAGAACTTTTGACTTTGCATGTTGGTCATACCCTCAGTGTGTCTCAACAGTTGACATCTCCTCATCAGTCACTGACTGGGGGGTTTCCCTTATGTTCAATGGCAAGAAATATATTCACACATTGGGATTCATGCAATGTCTTGGATACCATTATCCTTATTGGTGGTTTCCTCACATTTTTCGGCATTGTTTCTTATTGGCTGCTATTCAAAGGGTCTTTTTCATGCACTACTTGCATCTGGTGCATGCGAAATATGCATAGGGCGTTGGTTCGTGAACATCCTATTCGTCCAAGATCCTCCTAATCATAAAGCTATTGGTTTGTACCTTGTGTTGACTGATGAGAGATTCTCTAATGCTCTCCTTTCAGCAGGTCTCCTCCATCGACTTCAGGTCATCTATTCTAGAAATAAGACCTAGAGTCCTATGAGTACCTAGAGGCTTGCAATCATCAATGGTAGGTTCTCCCACCATCGACAATTGGGAATACATCAATGTCTCTTCATCGATGGATTCTTCAAGTGTTCGACCTCAACACCCTTATTCACACTTGTAAGAATGTACTTGGTTCCTTGATTCCTACTTTCATTATCGGTAGGTTATCTCGTGTTTGTTAACGATATACCTTAATGACTAATAATTAAATGAAATCTCATTGTGTTCGATATAAACTCCTCTATTCACATGATGTAGACTTGCACCTTTGGCAGATAGTGTAGAATACCTCCAGCTTACAGTAGCAACAATTGTATTGTGTTATTGTCTTTCAATGGACTAGTGCCTATATGACTTCAGTGATCATGGGAGATCAGATTGTACTTAATTGTATACAAATATCTTTAGATTGATTTTGAGACTAGATTCCATTGGGCCTTGTTCATGACTATGACATCTGCATGTGTCTACTTTGTATTGCCTATTCATGGCCATGAACAACTATTTGGTATATTTCCACATGGATCTATAGTGTAATTCATATTGGCAACCATGTGTACAAAGTCATTATGGATTGTAATATTCTCATTAGTAACTAGCACTTCCAGCTGAGTCTCCATTATTCCATTTCTAGGAATTATAATGTAGTTAGGCCATCACAGATACTCCTCTGACGTCACACATTAGGGGGCATCTGTTATACCAAATTTTTCCTCACCCTATGCAATTTTCTTGGATGGCCTGTCCATTTCCCTATGTAGACTTTAAGTCCCCTTTTGTACCTTCCAGAGCCAAAAAACACATTTTTCCACATATATGCACCCTACCAGTTAGACACTAAGCGTATATGCAGGTTTCTCCACTACAACCTGTGTACATCGGGTTTGGTGCTCAAAATTAAAAATTATGTCGGGTTTCCATGTCACGTCATGAGATCCATGATTGTTGAACTTCCATTTACTGGAAACACTCCGACTTGACCCTTATGTTCCATTTGAAGTCTATAAATCGAGCCATATCCAAGCCTTGGAGGGAGAGAATTCAAATTTTGAGAGCAAAGATACTCTTGAGAAATTTCACTTCATATTGAGTCAACATCCCTTCATCCTTGAAAGTTTGAACTCATTGTTCATCCCCCAAGCTCTTCCTTTTTTGTGATGGAGATTCTCATTATCTCCTTTATATGAGCTTGCGTTTGGTGGAGGATTGAAGTGGTGGAGGCCAAGCTGGAGGGACTTGGTTTCTCGGTTCTGATATGTGTCGTTACAACAGTTTTTCACCTACATACTTCTTTTGATTATTTTAATAGAAATACTGTTTTCTCATCCAATTGGTATCTTGCAAATATTTGAATTATTATTCCATGGGCATATTTGTCATGTATGTTAATGGATTGTGATAATATTATGATGACATTATATATTATCACGATATGCTTACATATCTTGGTTGTTGAGGACAAGTTGCAGGTATAAATCTTTGAGTTGTGTGCTCAACGGTGGTCTTCATCAAACGTCCGGACAAGGTAGGCTTTTGACCTTGTCTTGTTATCATTTCATTTATATAACATACTTGGGATTATAGTTGATTTTTGTTTGTCATTCTGTGAGTTGATTAGCTTGGTGAAGGTTGTTATGAACCAATCTGGCTACATGATATGCTTGAGTGTGGGAGGAATCTTTTGGTGAAGATGCAACATGAAGAACATGAATAGATTTATCATAACCTAATTTGACTGGGTAATGTGGAGGCACCCCCATAGGTGTAGTAGGAATATCTTGGTGCTCTTCTACAATCATGTTGATCTTCCTTTGATGGATAGAAGGGTCTTGGGCCATGACTACAGTGGTTGCAGTGTCCTTCTCTTATGACCAGGTTGTGAAGAGCATAAATTTTTTGGTATGATAGATCACTTTGTTGCACTGTTTTTCTGGTACAGTAGTCAAAACTACCTATGTTATTCTGTAGGGATGACCCCCCAGAGTAACAATGACGCTACGGGGTTGAGACTCACAAAAAGAATGAATCCTCCACATATATGGATGGCGTAAAAAAACATCATAGACTTCCAGTGGGGAAACATCACACAGTACCTCATCCTTGAAGGGATTGATGTTATATGACAGGTGACACTATTGGTTGACATGAATATCTCGTCCTTGGCGAAGCCAGCCGATGTTGTATGGTTGCAGGTGTGGTGTTTTTGGAAAATCCAACTTCTTGACAACCTCTGTTGAGATGAGGTAATTTTGGCTTCCACTATCAATAATAAAATGAAATGGGGTCCCTTTCACCCACATATGTGAATGGAAAATCCCCCCCCCCCCAATAATAAAATGAAATGGTCCCTTTCACCCACATATGTGAATGGAAAATCCCCCCTCGTGATCCTTTTTGTTTCTTCCGGTTGTATTATTTTGTTACATGCAGAAGGCAGTGGTTTTTTTCATCAATTTTCTGTCTCATTTTATTATTGTCTGAATCGGAGTCAAATTCGGGGCTCGACTCTGTTTCTTTGAGATTGGCTACCAATGATTGTTTCGACCAACATTCATCAATGTTCTGCCAAGGAATTTTGTGGAATTCATACCACTTCCCAGTGTCCTTCTTTGTATTATTGTTTCCCTTATTTTCCTATGGCTTGGAATGGTTTTCTTGAGGTTGATTGTTCTTTGATTTAGGGCTGCCTTTACCATACTTTGGTTGTTGCAGATTTGCAGACTCAGATTCTCACTTGTTCGACTGCTTAAATGTTTGCTCAATTTTGACAACATATCTATAAGTGGCTCCCAATGATGAGATGTCTAGAAACTCCATTTCGGTTTGGATGTTCCTGTGTAGAGTCCCACAATATTTCAGAATCAGATGTCACTCAGATTATTTGATACCCATCTTAGTGTGTAAGCTATGAAAGGTATTTGTGAACTCCATCACTATTTGGTGCCGGTTTTGATGCAGTGTGGTCCATCTCATGTACTGGTCATCATAGTTTCCCACTGGGTAATATTGCTCCTTGACCACATCCATAAAAAAATCCCAAGTGGGATCGGCCCCAAATATTCCAGAATCCTCTATGGAATGTTTCTCCCAGTAAGTTTCCCACTAGTGTTTGACATGGGGGAGAGCCTTAAGGAGTGAAAAGGTGATATTTTCTCTATCAAAAAAATTGTGAACATAGAAATAACCTTCTAGAAAATTTAACCATTTTTCCAAAGCATCTGCATCAATATGACCTTCAAATAGGGGAACATAAAAATTAACTTGTACCTTGAATGGAGTAGCGTCTTCAAAGTGACTGCTTGACGAAGACATGTTTGTTATTGTCAGCAATCATTGAAGGATTTGGGCAAAATTATCTAACATATTGTTCCTCTGTTATGTGAGGGCTTCTGCAAGAAACAACTTGATGGGATATTTTGGTCCCTCGTTCCTCTACTCTTCTACCATGAGAGGACACTTGGACTGGAGAGAGCATTTACCCTCAAGGGAAACTAGATCAAGACCCAACTCTCTATATCTTGACCTCGTCGAGGACATGCACAAGAAACGTAAAGGAGTAGCTTGTTATGATACCATTGATCCAGATTTATTTTGAGAATGAAATGAAGGAATAGAAATAACAATGAAATATATAGAGATATTGTGAGATACACATACATATTGCAATAAACACAGAGATATAGTAATGCACAATTTGTATTAATGAGAGAATGTACATAAACTGTAAAATTACAGAGTGAAAGACTCACTAGAATGGTGGCATCTTATCTCTAAGAAGATATGTGATGGTTATTCTCATTCACAAGAAGATGATGATGTTTACAGTGAGGCTCTAGTGGCCTTTTTATCATAAAGAAAATCCAAAACCCTAACCCCAGAAGATGAAACACCAAAAGGTTTGCGGGCCCCGATGGGGGTAGTTGGTATTCAACTTCCCAAGGGCGTAACTTTTGCATACAATCTCCATTTGGAGCGTACGATAGCTCATTTGAAAGGTATATCCGAGGAGTACACATTTTTTTGTCACACTTTTCCTAAGGCCTACAATGTGACTATGCCAGGCCCATAAAATGTTGTTTAGGGCCTCAAAACGACCCCAAAAGTTTAGGACCCGAGAAGATGTAGAAAAGTTGCCAAGGTGTAAACCCTTATTTTGAGGCAGTGGAATAGGTGGGTGGCCACCGATTGTTTCCTAGATCATATCCAATTATGAAATATTCGATGCTTCTTATGTGATCCTCTTCACATAACACATTTTATCACACATAAACCAATGTTTCTCTGCATCGTCCTTACCCATCACATGGAACACGAGTAGTATAAAAGTGGTATATTGATTCACCATTCTCAATATCAGACTATGTCCTCCTAACTGAATTCTCGATGTCGAGGATCTTGGTATTGATACTTTTCCTTGCAAAGTATTTTTGGCATCACCCTCTTCTTCTCTCCTTTCTTATCCTACTCCTTCTTCTACTCAAATCATCGTGTTATCTATTGTTATTTATTTTTGGTTACAAGTGCACAATGGGGGTGGTTCAATGTAATGTCCCCCACCTCTTAGGGAGGTGATGAGGAGACTCAGTGGCCTGGGCACCCCCACAAGGCCATAGTCTCACACTGAGGGGGGAGGTCAACTAGATTAAAGTTATATATTTAAGTTGACTTGAGAAAGGGAAAGGATAAAAGGAGGAAAATATAACTCAACAGAAGAATAGAAGTTAACCCTGGGAGTTAACTTAACTCAACAGAGGATTAGAAGGAAAAGTATAAATAAGAGGCTAGGGTGCACCTATTAGGCATTTTGGATTTGGCATATTGCTTGTTATTGCTCTTGAGCATTCAGTTTGGGGGTTTTGCTGTACAAACCCTTGTGAGCAACTCAGTGGTGAAATATCCACTCACCTTGTTCCACAGCTTGGTCTTGGGGATGAAAGATCCCTCCACACCATTCTATTCTCAGCATATCTCTTCCTAGTGCTTCTGAAGATAACAGGGTCGTACTATTTTGAGGAGTTTCAGCAAGGGCGCATCATTCTGAAGAGAAGGGTTCGATCTAGCCAATCAGGAGGAGCGTTGGGCATTTCATCAATTGGGTTTTACTTGTAGGTGCTCCAACATCATTTTGAGTTCTTTTCCGGAGAGTTATCACCATCAGACATTTAGATTCAGACTGGGATGATTTGGAGGAAAGGAGGACATCCCACCATTTTGTATTTCTCATATCTAGAGAGATCCACTTGAGATCTGGGTCTGAAACTTCACCCACAGGGTTCTACTAGCCCGATCTACATTCCGGGAGAGTTTCAAGGCATTTGGAGGGTTTTCTCATCAGGGCCAAATCACCAAGGGTTTCAGCCATCGAGGAGGGTGCAGCTTCAGTAGAAGATTCAGAGTTTGGAAGGGTTTGCCTTGGACGTTGAGCTTAAGACTTTAGGAGGGTGATATTATCATTCTGATCTATCATCTGGCCGAGTTTGGACTCATTTGGAGCCCTCCTTCATTTGGGCCGATTTGTTGAGGGTTTCAACCTTCTAGTGGAGCGTGGCACTTTCCAGCTGAGGGACACTGGCATCCATTTCTGCATGTATTGGTCTTCATATCTTATTCAGCCTTTGGGAGGCTTGTTGTATCAGTGGGAGCGCTTTGTAGCAGCTCATATTTGTCTTTCATTTAAGCCATCTGAAGATTATTCTAAATCTTCTCATTCTATTGTATCTGATTCATGATTCTATAATAAAGGTCAGATTTATGTTTGTGCTTTATATCTTGAATGTGTTATGATCTTCATGTGTTGGATGAATCTGTTAGAATTGCATTTAATAACACAATAACACCTGCACATCACAAATCAGTAGTAGTTAGTGATTCCAAGAGAAAAATGTGGCTTGGGATCATTACAGTGGTATCAGAGCTTCGATCCTCCAAACCTGTGGAAGGATCGGTGCATGCAGAGCTACAGTGGTATTTTCATGGGTCGAAGGAAGAAACCGAGCAGTGAAACAAAGGTCGAAATGGAAGGGTCAGGGGATGACCACGAGCCTCTAGGCTTGGCTCTCATAGCATTCGAGTTTGACAAGTTCTAGCAAACCGTCAACTGCACGGAAATCACATTGGTCCAACATTTGGGCGAGTACCATGAAACCAGCAGAAGGGGACAGGTCGAACTCTCTAAAACTTTGAAGAGGGTTGACGAGAACCTGCAGATAATGAACAAGAATCAATCCAAGCTAAATGAACTTCTGATGCAAGTGACCCATCAAGGGAAGAACCCTGATACATATGGGAATAAGGAGGCTGGTGTATCTGGTGGAACCCATGAGGAGATCAGGTATAATCCAGAGAAAGGCCCCAGATCCGAAGGAAGTTTGGAAGGAGACATGACACAAAAACGATACATACCTACATTCACAGATGAACAGCTTTGCTGACATTCAAGTAGTAGAGCTAACCCCAGACCTTACATGCCCACATTCACAGATGAGCAAGGGCAACCGGAACAAGTTGAAGACTTTATGGAACAAATAGTGAGAAGTACCCAGGAGTACTATAGTTTGGATATGAGGGTCCAAAGACAGATGTCCCTAGATCAGTATTTCCAACTCAGGTTCAGAAATCAACCTAGGATGAACCTCAGGGGAAGTTTTGAGTTTGAACGTAGAGCAAGGAAGATAGAGATCCCTTACTTTGATGGTATGGACAAGATGATAGCACAGTCTTAGGTACAAAATCTAGATACCTACTTACAGCTCAATCCCATGAGGGAAATGGAGGCCATCAAGTTTTCCACTATGTACTTGGATGGCAAGGCCCATGACTGGTGGTATCACAGACTCACCACACTCGTCCACAATCAGATTGTTTCCTATACAGAATTCATGCAAAGGCTCATTGATAGATTTGATCAAGGAGATCCTGGGCTACATTTCTGGGTGCTCACTCAACTCAAGCAAACAGGTACGGCTGAAGTATATATTGATGAATTTCATAGGTTAGCAGTTATGGTACAGGATATGTCCCCAACCAGGCTCATGATGCTTTTCACAGAAGGGTTGATGGAACCCTTGAAGGGTTGGGTAAAGGCCTTTAAACCCAACAACCTACAGAAGGCCATTTGGAAGATGAGGGATTTAGGGCTAGCTGTGAAGCCTAAATTCATACCCAAACCACCTCTTAACAGTGGAGGAAGAGATCAAAGACCTCCGATGAATCAGGGAGGACGTGATCCAAAAGGGTTTGACAGGGGCCATGGTAGGATAGATGACAACACCAGAAGGGAACTAAGGAGAAAGAAACTCTACTTCACTTGCAAAGAACCATGGAATCTATCACATAAGTGCATGGGACGTGGCTAGGTTCACTATATAGAAGCTACCTCAGACAATGAAGAGGAGGAAGAGTATGGTCAGATACAAAACATTGAGGTTGAAACTACAGAGACAATAGAAGAGGAGGTTCCAGAACTTGACTGTGTGGATGGAGAGAAGGCTACCTTGGCATCTATCAGTGGGGTACCCAAGTTCAACACCTTAAGGATGAGAGGGGTCTTGCAGGGACAGAGAGTCTCGATTCTGATTGATGGAGGAGCTTCCCACAATTTCATTGATGCAGCATTACTGAAGAGGAGGCACATACCCACAGTATAATTTGAAGGATTCAAAGTGGAGGTAGCAGGCGGGAGTACTATGCCCTATGATAGATACATACCAGGTATGAAACTCACCTTGGGAAGGCATGAGTTAGTTCAGGATGTATATGTGATGGATCTTCCCGATACCAACATCATCCTAGGAGTGCAATGGCTCTGTACTTTAGGACCCATCACCACCAATTACAAGACCATGGAAATGTCCTTTGTAGAGGAAGGAGGATGAAAGGTTGTGCTCAGAGGCATGACAAGTAACTCTGCCAGAGTGGTCATGGCCTCCTCCATGGTTTAGTGTGTTTCATAACCAGTTATCCAACCAGTTTCAGCATGTTTCCATCCATCCCTATCTCCACATCGAGGGTTGCTCTATGATCCCACAGCAGAAGCTATCTTCAGAAGGGAAGAAATTGTATACGTAGTAGAATGCAAGATCTCAACATAGGTGGATGAGAAGGAAAAGGTGCACAACGCACCAGAGATTAAAAGAATCCTTGACAGGCACCATAAGGTGTTTGGGCCAATTCCTCCAGGCGTGCCACCAGACAGGGGGTTTGAGCACATCATTAAGCTAGAAGCAGGGGCTAAACCTGTTATCACCACACCCTATAGGCACCCTAAGAAGTATAAAGACAAGATAGAGAAGGCCATCAAAGAGCTTATAGACATGGGACACATCAGGCCGAGTTCAAGCCCATTTGATTCTTCAGTAGTCTTGGTAAAGAAGAAGGTTGGAATGATGAGAATGTGCATTGACTTCCGGGCTTTGAATAAAAAGACAATCAAAAATAGGTACCCCATACCCAGGATTGATGAGTTGTTGGATGATTTGCATGGAGCTATCTATTTCACAAAAATTGACCTTCGTTTAGGCTACCATCAAATCAAGATGAGGGAGGAGGAGATCTCAAAAACAACCTTTAGGTGTCACTATGGCCATTACGAGTTTTTGGTAATGCCCTTTGGGTTAACCAATGCCCCAGCCACATTTCAGTCCTGCATGAACCATGTGTTCAACAAACAGCTGAG
>SNQJ01S0059319.1:8589-24234 GCA_010110895.2 Picea sitchensis
AGTGTAAGATCCAAGCAGTCATCCGAAATGAAAGGAACCTAATGCATATATAAGAAGGTTATAATGATCAAATACGACACATACCATGATACCTCGGACCAATTACCTCATGGAGCAAGAGTCCTCTCTGATGCAAGCCCAGGTCGGTAGTGATGGAAGCTGGTACTGCTTATAGGATAGGTCTGGCCGAGAAGAAGAAAGATGGGCCCTCCAGGGCCATGCTCAAGTCACT
The DNA here is from genome assembly GCA_010110895.2 of Picea sitchensis. NCBI lineage: Eukaryota > Viridiplantae > Streptophyta > Pinopsida > Pinales > Pinaceae > Picea > Picea sitchensis. The sequence continues at coordinate 8,822 of SNQJ01S0059319.1, forward strand.
CCTGCTCTCGGTACTCCATGTCTAGGACCATGTGGGCCTCGAGACATGATCTCCTAGTTATCCCTAGATATCGGGGATAACAATTCCCAAGCTTTCAAATCCATGGCTATGGTAAGTTTTTTTCACAAGTACAACATTGTACTAGGACATTCAACGACCTACTATCCTCAAGGCAATGGATTAGTTGAGTCCTCGAACAATAGTTTAATAACTATAATTAAAAAAGTGTTGACTGGAAATGAGAAAGCCTTGCATGTGCATTTGAAATATCCTTTATGGGATAATAGAATAGGCACTAAGAAATCCATCGGAATGTCCCCCTTTCAAATGGTATACGGAACCGATGTGGTTCTCCCCATAAATATTGTTCTACCCGTAATGAAACTCTGGAAGGACGCGAAGGAAGAGACAAATGACATCACCAGAAGAATAAATAAATTGATATAAGTCCAACAAAATAGGGATGAAGTGGATGAGAGACTCTAGAATTATCAGGATAACATGAAAGCCCTATTTGACCAAAAATCTAAAGATAGGGAATTCCTCCCTGGTGACCTGGTTTTAAAATGGGATGCCAGGAAGGAAGACTCAGGAAAGCATGACAAATTTGACCATATCTAGTGTGGACCTTTCAATATCATAGCTTCTGAGGGAAAGAATTCATTTTTGTTAGAAAATCTTGATGGGAAAATCCTTAACGCCCCTATCAATGGGTATTACCTGAAGCATTTCATGCAGTAACCAGATTCTGAACTCCCATTGTATATACCGGTTTGATTTTCACATTTTTGTTTAAAATTTTTTGTTTCTTCAGTAAGTCTTTACTTTCACTGTAAATAAAAACAGGTTTGTCGATTTCATAAAAACAAAAATATAAAAATAAGTAACGCATAGAGTTCCGATCTACAGAATTTCCTGACAACTCTCATGTTTATTTTCATTACAAGATACCAGTTGATAGTCGAGAGATAAGTTGTATCATAAATCGGTGCTCACATTTCAAAACATTGGCTTTCTCTCGAAACATGTGATAAATAGATAGTTTGTTTGGTTGAAAATATAGAGAAAATTTGAGGTATGAACTTTTTCCCTACTGACCCAAGTTAAATTTTCAAGGAGATATCACTAGGTATGACAGAATTTTCATCTGTACAAATGTTGTCACCTAATCTACAACCAGAGGAACATAAAATTATGTTTTAATTCTCATGCGTTTTCTCTGGATAAAATAAAATTAAAAATAAAATCAAAAAATGAAATAAAATTTATAATAAGAAAGTAAGCAATAAAAAAACTTTAAAGAAAAAAATTCAAGAATCCATAAGCAAACTTGCATAGGGATGATCGTTTTCACGATAGAATATCTAAATCCTCTTTCTGTTTTTCTTGCTTATCTTCAAGCTGTATTTTCCTGTGATTCTAAATATCTTTTCTTGATCTTCATGGAGGAAAAAGGACTTCACCTTGACTCTAAAAGCTCATAAATAAGTCTGCAACATGAGAATAGGTAAAAATATTTATGATCCCTCTGAATTTAACTGGAAAAAAGTATGTCTGGGCTAATCCTAACTACTTTATCTATTCTAACAAATTTAGACTGATTAGTTTCGCTCAAGGAAAGTCCCTGGAAATTAAAAGTTCCCCTTGAAAACTTCCTGTAAGCGAAGGTGTTTTGAAGGTCAGAAGAAGATTAGTCCAAAGTAATAAAAGTGAGTTAACAGACCTATGATGCTAAATTATAAACAGATGTCATCCCTGGTATATTGTATACAAATTGATTTCCCCCACTTCATGTTTTAAAAAAATATAAGACAGATGGTGAAAGGAAATTCATAAAATGATTACCCCCATCTAGTCCAAAAAGAGATGAAAGAAAATTCATTAAATGATTGCCCTCATCTCGGCATTTAAATGCAAAATTACTGATTGAAGTGGTGAAAGGAAATTCAATATGGGAATTAGATAACTTCAATGGGGTATTGAACAGGCTCTTTGGAAGTGAAGCAATGTCTACGATATCTGCAAGGTTGTTATACATTTATTATAATGCACTATGGTAACTAGTTCTCTTTTCGACTAGATCTACATTCTAATCCAACATGGAACTCCCTGACTAAAACATTAAAATTTCTTTTCCTTGATGCGAACAAAATCGAACAGAGTATGATAGATCAGTTAAGGTTGTTTTGATTATCTTAAGAAAATCTGAAATCATTTTTAAGAAAAATATTCCATTAATAAGCCTAAACTCAAGATCGATAAATGATTAAGTTTTGAAAGTTTTCAGAGATATGGATGAAGTCCAAAGTTCGTCTGTGTGTCCTTTTTCAAAATGTGTTTCACAGAAATGAAATAATGACTCCATTTACCCAATAAAGGCTACTTGGTCTATTGTTCTTCTGCTTCTCACAGGGAGACGAGATCCCTAGATGGAGCCTATGTTGGAACACATATATGTTTATAAAAACTTTATACTTTAATAGATTTCATTCTCGTTTAAATAAAAACAACACGCGCTTAATTCTCACCATTGATGAAGTCTCCCATTAAATCAAACGATCCCAATCTCTTAAGAATTATGGAGCCGCCTACTCGTTAATGAGTCAAATAACTAAAATTCTACATTCGAGAAATCGGGTTTTGGAGTTTCGCAATGCAGGCATTTCAACATACAACAATTCCAAAGCACCGATAGCCGAAATCACAAAATTGTCTTAAGCTCTAAACTAGATTAATTAAGAATGATTAACGATTAATTAATCATGTCGTGATTTCGCGTTTCAGAAATCCTGCATGCAACGACTATCAAAGTCCCAATAGTCAAAGTCACGAAATTGTCTTAAGCATTAAACCAGATAAATTAAGAATTAAAAATGATTAACGGTTAATTAATCATATCGTGATTTCGCGTTTCAGAGATCCTGCCTCGAAAGACTTTCAAAGTCCTGATAGCCGAAATCGTGAAGCTGTCTTAGGTTGATCACGATTATTTAAAGGCGTTAAACATTATTAAAGTTAATTAATCACATCACGATTTCGCGTTTTGGGGATTATACCTTGAAATGTCATAAGATATCCTGATATCCAAAGTCGCAAAATTTTCTTAACGATAAGTGTGATTAACTGACACATTAATGATGATTATCACGTAATTAATCCTTCTCTAAATAATGACTCGGATAAATTCAAATTTCATATGTGCTTTTCCCGAAAATTAATGACATTAATAGTTGATTTACGGCAATCATTCCAAGTGATATCCTAGACCACCTCCGAAATCTTATTCATTAAGGAAAAGTAAATGCTTCGTCAGTAGAAGTATTCGCAAATCGACGCAATTAAAGGAAAAGGATATTGAATTTCAAATTTCATTGTGTGTTTTCACTAAGCAATAAGTTTTCAAGGTAACAAACTTTGTGCATTTCCTGTGACAGATATCAAAGCTCTAAGACCTAATACCATGGCTCCTCAAAAAGCAACTAAAGCGCCTGGTGAAGGATCGAGCCAAAACACAGATATCCTCTCTGACACCTCGCCCAGAAGCATAGACGCAGTTAAATCCTGGATGCAAGTGTTCAATATTCTACAGTATGAATTGGTAAATTTCCTGGACGACTCAGGTGATGATGAGACAGAGGACCTAGCTACCAAGTACAAAATTGTTGCCCGGTCAGAGCTACATAAGATAGCGTCGAGGCCTAGGCTCTTTCCCTACAACGATATGATCGCTTGGGCGTTGGAGAATATGGAGATTCCTACCAGAACCATTTTCAATTCACAAAAGGTCGCAGTTGGGTCTTCTCGGCCAGAACATCTACAGGTGATGTACAAATTTTCTCCGGTATCCAATTTCGTTTACAATGCCAGTTTCCTAATAGACTTTAACAAGAAGGAATGTGACCAATACAGAAAAAACCTTCCTGATTTAATTAAAGACTGGTACTCTCTCCCCGATAAGTTCAGAGTTGATTCCCATGGTATATACCCATTTGTCGCACTAGAACCTCACATAATTTACATAGCAATGATGATGTGTAGACTCTACGGGAAAGAAGACACAACCCATTTCTTTTTACAGTGGGTACCCATTATGCACACAGTGGTCAAGGGTTATTCTTTTGATTGGGCCAGGATATTGTCAGACAGTTTGGTTAAAGAGATTACAACATATCAGTCACTAAAAGCCAAGGGGGAACCAGCCCAATTTTTCATGTTGGCTTATATCATGGATGTCGTTTTTTCTATGACGCCTTTTCCACTGATGGACTGGAGCTAGACTCCAAATAGTGTTGAACCCATACATATTTATCATTTGAAGCTTTGGGAAGACAAGGCGAAATATTTATTTTATTAAATTTGCAGCTGGGTGGTGGTGCCGATGCACATTTCTATATATGGTTACCCACCTCCCATAATTTCCGACAAAATTATGACTAATCTGGGCAAGATAGCAGACTGGTACATTGAGGAGCATTTCTCCTATATTAGGGTTTTCGKTTGTTCGGTTCCTCCACATGCTCTTCCTAAATTTTTACCAGACCGATTGATGTGCCACGAAGTAGCACATCAAAATATGCTTGGAGGGATTGGTAAAGAGCTCAAAGAAGTACAGAAAAAGGTATGGCCATCTTTTCCCCTGCATATTGGTACGTTTTCTCTACTGAATTTTGGTCATTTGAAAGTGGAAATCGCGGCCCTAGGAGAAATCAAACTGGTCAATATTGAATTCAAGAAGCACAATTCGTAGAAGATCGTAGTTAACCACATGGCCAGCTGCAATCTGAAAAGATATGAACATGAATATTTTCCTCGGAATGAAATATTCCAAGGAGCGAGGTCCTATCAAGAGGTTTTGGATCGAATTCAAGCTCTGACACCAGATAATATGGCCGAGTTTTATAATTTCCAGAAACATCGAAGAAATGGCCTCCCCGAAGTATTGCAAGGGGAATTCCCGACACCTCCAGCCACATAGAAAATGGAGACCCAAGGGTTAGAAACATGGAGCTCTAGTGGATAGGATGCTCGAGAAAATTTGGAGGAAACTGAGACCTTGATAAAGAAGGCAGAAGAAAAGCCACAGTCCACATCGGGTAAACCAACAACTGACACAACCGGGAAGCAGACATCCACTAAGATAGGCAGTCCTATAAAATTTGTCACACCTCTACAGTTTAGTAGAGGGAACCCGATGGGCAAAATTGTATTCATAGGAGACCTTACACCTATTTTAGCTGCAGAGATGCCTCCTTCGGAATTCTTCTTCAGTAAGAAGAGAAGGGTTGTGGTAAAGAGAGAAACGCATCAGAAGGAGGGTGTGGTTGTTAAAATACATGGTATTCTATTAGATGGGAAGGCCCTAGAAGAAGAAGACTTCGCTACAGAGGTCGCAGGCTCGCTGGGAGCTTTCGCGACAACAAACCAGTTTTCAATGAGAAACTTGAAGGAGAAGTTGAAGAAGAAAGAAAGGTTGATAAGCCAATTGCAAAATCAAATGAAAACGGTGGAAAAGAATGCCAGGAGTGATATCAACAAGGATTTCGAGCATATTAGATCCAATGATAGACAGGAAATCCAACAGCTCAAATCCGATCTTGATGAGATGCAGAAAAATTCACAGACAAGCGATGAATTAGTCAGGCAGTTGCAAGCAAAGTTAAGTTTAACTGAAAAATCAATAGTGGATATATTATCTTTCCAAACCCAAACTCTATAAGTACATAAGGAATTGGAATCATCACAGCGAAGCCTTTTCAATAAGGTAGAATCTATCCAAAACCACTTTTAGGTGGTAAATCAAGCCTTAGATAACATTTGTTTAAAGGAGAGAGAGGTTATTGCCGCTTGGACCAATTTCCAAGAAGCAGTTGTGTCGTCGGCAAGAGGAGTATCTATGGTTTCTAGGTTGTCTGTTTTGGAGCAAATCAGAGGCGCTATAATATTGAAGGCCTCAGAAGCCAACATAGTCCAAAGTAAAAAAATGGATAAGGAAGTCAAAGAGACTTGTGAAGAATATTTTCATTCACTTGACAAAGAGTCATTAGGCCTCGACAAAGATAGTATCTCTTAAGTACTAGGACAAGTTGATATAGCAAAGCATCAACTTAACATTAATACAAACATAGAAGAGGCTCAGGATGAAATATTACAATTAAAGCAGATTAATAGTACTCAGATAAATAGATGGCTAGTGAAGCCCAGTTTGCAGCTACAGTCTATAGCTTCAAAAGATAGGAGAATGGAAAATAGATTTCCTCAATTAGAAAAGAAATTATATGCTTTTGAGGCAAATGACTTCACAGAACCCTCCAGGCTAGTGTTACAATTTGTGGGCAAATGTGTTAAATGTATCGAACAAGGAAAAAACAACACCTCCGAGAACCAATGAGGTAGTTTGTACACATCATATGTGCATATCATGATTAGAGATTATATATTTCTGAGCTGGAAAACAAGAAATAAAAACGCCTCTGCCAACATGACGAAAAGACAAAAGAGATGCAAGTGAAGCGCTTCAAATTTCACTTTTTGTAACCTTTACTATTTTAGAAATAAGGAGAATTCCAACCGTTTAGGGTTGAGAACCTTGTGTATAAATACATATTTAGAAGAATGAACAAGAGATTCTTCTTTATGTATTGTAACTAAAAAAACTCATCCTTTGTGAGTATTAATACAAGCGCGGACAGGGATTCCAAATTTTGTGTTGTTTGAGTTGTGTGCTCTTCTTGTATTTCATATTCCCAGTTTTATTTATGTTACTCCTCGATAAGTGAATGACTGTAATTTAGTACAACATCTACTATGATCATATTTCATTTATTTATCTGATAAGCAAGCAGTTTTTCCTCTGTGTCACTATATCATATATCCTTTCAGGGGTGCATTTCATTTATTTATCTGATAAGCAAGCAGTTTTTCAGCAAATACAAGACCTGCAAGCTACTTGGATCACTATATCATATATCCTTTCAGGGGTGCATTTCACTCTTTATTCTTCTATAAACAAGGTAAGATTATTTTTTCATTGATGCCTTAGCTTGTTTAATAGTTTTGTAACTTTCTTCATCACCACTCAATTTGATTAATTGACTCAGACGGCGAAACACGACCTCTGTTCTGTTCAACTATTAATTTCATTTGAGAATTTAAATTCTTACATAACTAACGGAAAGAAAAAGCACTCTTAAAACAAATCATTCCTTAATTCCCGATGCCTGACATTATGCTTTGAGCCTTAAGTTTGATATCAGGAACAACAACCCCAACCTCTTTTTTTTTATAATGTCGGCATGGAGTATTTCTGCAACGAAAAATTTAGCAGGGGCCAATTTTCACCATCATTGATTAGTTGTTGTCGCCCCAAGGGTTAGGGTTTGCAGGTTGTCTACAAGAAAGGGTTTGCCATGTGCTATAGCTCTCTTATATACGTGCGGGGTCGAATAGTACTACTAGGCCCGATATCTCAGGACACCAACTAAGGAGGCTAGACTCTACCCTTAGCCGTACTACCCGATTACCTAGATACTAGAGAGTATATTCTCGAGTGTTGTTATCAGTGACACTATAGTAGTCAGGCGGTCGATCCATTTATCTACGAAGTGCTTCAGGAATCTAGTTCGATCCATATATATGTTTTGTCTAATGTTCTACCACTCGAAGGGTTACCAATAGGGGTGACAAGGGTGGCCAACAATGTGCACTTAAGTACCACTTGTAGTTCTTGCATGTATGATTCCACGACCGTGGGTTTATGCGTGGAACGACAGATCTTTGTAGCTTAAATACATCTACCCCACAACTTCTTCCCATGAAGGATATTTGATACCACTTTCAATATACCAGGTGAATAATAATATGCAGAACATAAATATTTAGCAAGAAGTTATGGAACAACAAGATTATAGCTAGAACAATACCAGAATAACACCAGAAAGAGCACCTTTATTAAAGATAGCAATGTTCACTTTCCTCTTCGAGGGGGAAACCTCCAACAGAGCAGAGCTCTATTACAATAATATCCAATAGCTCCTACTCTTAATTATACCAATTCTACCTTCTAAGGAAACTTCTAGAGGAAGATCTTTCTAGAAGCGGAAGCTTCTATTAGGTCTTCTTACCTTGACTTATTATCCTTTATTTATTAGGCCTTACTAACTAATGTTGGCCTTTATTACATAGAAAACATATCCTACGAACTAATGACCCATGAAGAGGGGTTAGGTTTGGATCCTAACATGTACTATGTGATGTTTCCCCACTTGAAGTTTATGATTTTATTTTAGGACAACCCTATATGTGGAAACCTCGTGTTGTTTATGAATCCAAACCCTGTAATGTCATTTTTACTTTGGGAATCCAACTATATAGGATGAGTTAGTGTTGGCTACTACAATTTCCTTGCTCTCGGAAAAGAAGTACCCAAAGGTAATCTCTCAAACTGGAAAATTTTCCCTCTTCATGGTTTGGTCAAAAGTAAAATAGAAGGTCATTGCAACCACCATGGCCTCAACATAGGCCCTCTCTACTCAGCAGAAGCAAATGAACAAGATTGTATATGAATATAGAGATATCTTCACCTCACCAACAAGGATGCCTCCACATTGTTAGGTCAAACATTCAATTGAATTGATACTTGGTGCTCCTTTACATAATGGCCCAATATACAGATGATCTCTTCTGGAGAACAATGAAATAAAACATCAAATTCATGAGATTGTCTAAAAGGGCCACAATCAACCAAGCTCCTCACCTTGTGGGAGCCCAATTGTATTGGTGTATAAGAAGGATGGGACATGGTGACTCTATATTGATTACAAATCCCTACACAAAATCACTATTAAGAATTGATACTCGATCCCTCGGATTGAAAATCTTCTTGATCAACTTAAGGGTGCCAAGTTCTTTAGTAAGATTGATTTGAAGTCATGCTACCACTAGGTCCAGATTGAATAAACCGATATATGGAAGATTGTCTTCAAGTGTAAAGAATGCCTTTTTGAGTGGTTGGTCATGCCTTTTGGCTTGAAAAATGCTCCGGAAAAATTCACGAGGATGATGGATGATATATTTTTTCTATTCACAGAATATTTTGTGGTCATATATTTGGATGATATCCTCATATTCAACAGAACTCGGGAAAAATATTTGCAGCACATTCAACAAATTCTGAGCACTCTGCGACAACACAAGTTAAATGCAAATCTAGAGAAATGATCATTTGGTGTAACATCACCGACCACCTAGGTCAGACCATGCTACTCCAGAAAATGCTCTGGTACCATTTTGTAACATCCCCAACCACCCAGTACGGGCCATGCTACTCCATAAACGTTTTGATACCATTTTGTAATGTCCCCCGGCCACCAACAGGCCAAAAACACGCTACCTCAGACATACATTGTCTCCAAGAATGATACCCAAGAGACGTACCCAGCCAGCTAGGCTGACATCACCACTTAGAAACATCCATTATAACCTATATACTATATACACAACAGACAATGAACAGACAATTCGTACTTATCTTTTGATTGAGAAAATCACTGACTGCGTGCAGACCTTCCACGAACCTCCCAACCTTACACCACACTGCTCATCACTCTAACCAGGGGTCACCCCCGAGTTGGGACTAAAATCCATCGGGCGAGGGATTCCTAGGCTAGGCAAGGTCGACATGATAGTCGCACAGTTCAATAGGAAGGATTTCCTCCCAGGGGCCACTTACGCCCACTGCTCACAGACTCTCATTCCCTACATGCATGTCCCACCCCAGGAGTATACACCTTCACTGTCACACAATCCATCGGTTGCTCTACCTCGCTTCTGGGGCTTCAACAACAGGATGAACTGGAATTCTCAGAGATCTATAGCTTCTACTGGACTCCTTCTAGGAGAACTCACTTCATCAACACACTCTCTCACTTGGAGAGAGTTTCTCACATGCCTGACACATGAGCATGGTGATGGAAACAACAAAAACTAGATGTTGGGGGACAGTAATTATGGAACAATACGCAGGCAACCCGTAGGGTACAGGTGCAACAAGGGTATCAATTCGGGCTTGTTGCAGAGGTTCGGGGTGGTCGATGAATTGAACAATGGCGTTTCAGGGTTACCGTGTGCTTGGTGGGGCGCTGGTGCAAAATGGAAAAAGATCCCCAAAACAGTAAGAATTCCTACTTATATTTGCATGTGCTTGAGCTGACACATGGCGCTCATGAAGCGCGTTCCTCTCCATTTGGAATTCGTACCTTTTCCCCAAAGGAACTTAGGATATATTCATATCCCACTCACAACATTTAGAATAATAATATATTATTCTATTGGACTTAAGCTCTTAAGCTTAGCCCCTCTTTCCAACCTCTCATCCCCCTCCCTTACCTAGCCTAGTGGAGTTCAGCCCCCCCATACTCTTTCTTCATGGCCGGTCTACACGTAGTGATGTTGTTTATATTAAACATATAAATATTTACATGTACAACAAAACAGGCTCCAGGCCTTTATCATCTAGGCTCTCCGGCCTAAAAGTACATAAGCCCCTAGCTTATAACACTTGGCTCACCATCCTACAGAACATATTTTCAATTCGTAATTACAACTGGACTCGTCCTTGGGGGTATTACAATCCCCTCCCCTTATTTTTTCACTATCCCCAATTCAACTTATTTACACAACATCAACAAGATTTCCAAAATCTTCAAAAAGATGCGGGTATTCTGCTCCATAGCATCTTCATATTCCCATGTTGCGTCCTCGGGACCATACCAGGTCCATTGGACCTTTACAATCCCTATGGCTCGATTCCAGAGCTACTTTCTCTTCCAATCCAGTATGCACACAAGATGCACTTGTAAAGCGCCTTCTTGCTCCACCTGAATCACATTCCAATCAATCACATGATTAACATTAGGTATATATTTCTTGAGCAATGAGACATGAAATACAATATGAATAGTCATACATGTAGAAATGCAAGCATATAAGCTACTGGTCCAATCCTTTCTAGAATTTCAAATGGTCCACAATATATGGCTGCCAACTTGGAACAATTTCCTAGCTTCAAGGAACTTCTGTTGGATTTCACCTTCAAGAAAACATGATCACCCACTTTAAACTCCCTGTGGGTTCTTCCTTTGTCAGAATATATGTTTTGTCTGTCTTGGGAAACCTTCAAATTCTACTTTATCTTTAACCATTTCTCTTCCATTTCCTCGACCAAATCTGGCCCAATTATTTCTCTATCAACTGGGTTGTCCCAGCTTATTGGTGTGTTGCACTTTCTGCCATAAAGTGCCTCAAATGGGATCATCTTCAGTGATGCTTGGTACCCATTGTTGTAAGCAAACTCTACCAAGTGTAGGTAGTATTCCCATCTGGATGGTTTGTCCATCACATACATTCTCAACATATCTTCTATCACTTGATTTACTCTTTTTGTTTGTCCATCAGACTCGGGATGATAGGCTGTGATGAAGTTCAGGCTCGTTTCGAACCCCTTGAATAATCCTCTCCAAAACTTTGAGGTAAATTCTGGGTCTCTGTCAGACACAATTGTCTTGGGAATACCATGCAATCATGCTACTTCCCTCATATTCCTTGTGAGTAGTCTTCAATGGAGTAAAATGGGCAGCTTTCGTAAGCTTATCCACCACCACCATGATGGAATCATGTTGCTTGTTTGTTCTAGGTAATCCTATGATGAAATCCATTGTCACCACTTCCCACTTCCACTCAGGGATGGGTAATGGTTGTAGAAACCCAGCTAGGTGTCTATGCTCAACTTTGACCCTTTGACACTCCAAACATCTGGCGATGTACTCTGCAAATACTTTCTTCATGGTTGGCCAATACTAATGGCTCTTGACTACTATCATTATTTTATGATATTCAGGATGCCCAACATAAGGCACATTATGCATCTCTTTCAATATCATACTCCTCAATTCGTGAGAACTGGGTACATAAATTATATTCCTGTACAAGAGTATTCCAACAACTTCCAATCTATAATCTTCTATTTTTTGTAGCATCTTACCTTGTTGTAACTTTGTTACCATTTCCATGTACTACAAATCTTCTTTTACAACTTCCAAAATTATGTCTTTAAGATCGGTTTGATACATGTTGATGGTTGTAGCATGTAGTTCATACACTCCCATGCTGAGTGCATCAACCACTTTGTTCTCCTTTCCTTTGATGTGCTTGATATCAAAGTCACATTCACAGAGGAATTCCAACCATTTGTTCTGTTTGGAATTTAAAGTAGGCTGATCAAACAAATATTTCAGACCATTATGGTCTTTCCTTAGCTCAAAACTCTTTCCCATGAGGTAGTGTCTCCATTTCTTTAAAGCGTGTACTATGGCTTCCTACTCCAAATCGTGAGTGGCATAGAGCCTTTCATGCTCTTTCAATTTCATGGATTCAAAACATATCACAAACCCATTATGACTGAGGACTCCACCTAGTCCTTCTTTGCATGCATCTATGAAAACCACGAACTCTTCATTCGGATCTGCAATCCTCAGAATTGGAGCACTGGTTAACAACTGCTTCAATTTCTGGAAGCTCTTTTCACATTCTTATGTCCATTGAAATTTTACCCCCTTCTTTGCAAGGACGTGATTGGGTTAGCAATCCTCGAAAATCTTTCAATGAATCCCATGTAGTAGCCATCTAGACCCATGAAGGATCTGAATTCTGTCACATTCTTAGGTGTTTTCCACCATTCAATGGCTTCAATATTTTTGGGGTCTACTACTATTCCCTCTTCGGATATTATATAACCCAAATAGTGAATTCGATTTTGGTAAAATGAGCACTTTCTCAATTTGGAAAATAGTTGGTGCTCTCTTAGCACCTGTAACACCATCCTCAAGTGTTTCTCATGCTCTTCTTATGTCTTGGAATATACAAGGATGTCATCCAAAAAGACAATGACAAACTTGTCTAAATAGTCTCGGAAAACACCATTCATTAAGCACATGAAAACAACTGGTGCATTTGATAACCCAAATGGCACCACTGTGAACTCATAATGACCATACCTCATCCTGAAGGCGGTCTTGCTGATGCCTTCATCTTTAATCCTTACCTAATGGTATCCTGACCTAAGATCTATCTTTGAAAATATCCTTGCATCCTTCAACTGATCGAAGAGGTCATCAATCCTTGGTAGAGGATACTTGTTCTTTATAGTTACTTTATTTAACTGCCTGAAGTCAATGCATAATCTCAAGGTCCCATCTTTCTTCTTCACAAATAACATTGGGGCACGCCAAGGTGACACACTTGGGCGTATGTACCCCTTCTTTAAAATTTCTTCAAGTTGCATTTGCAGTTATTTCAGTTCGGGTGTGCTCATCTGGTAGGGATTATTTGATACGGGAGCTGCCCCAGGAATCAAATTTATAGAGAAATCAATATCTCTCTTTGGGGATAGCCTTGGTATCTTCTTGAACACATCGTCAGAATATTTCAGGACTGAATTATCCTCCAATTTTGGCACCTTATCCTTAGGTGCTTCTTCCATATTGGATGCAAATATTTGGCAGCCCTTCCTGTAACACTTCTTCAGCTGCATTGCTGAGATTTCCCGAACAGTAACTACCCTGGGAATTCCTTGGATTGCTCTAGAATTTCCTTTCTCATCCAGGAAAGTGAATGCCTTGTGATGACAGTCTAATATGGCATGGTGTTGGTCCAACCAATCCATACCAATTAGGTAGTCATATGATCCCAAAGAAAAGATGTTCAAATCTACCTTGGTACTCAGTCCATTCATGCCCACTGGACATGATTTAACCAACTCAACAACCTTTCTCTTGGCTCCTGTAGCCAGATGCACTAGCCAAGATTTCCCATGGTTGCTTCTTCACAATTGAAATATTTCCACTACCTTAGGATCTATATATATCTATGAATAGCCCCTCAATCAATTAAAATAGCAAAGGCATGATTATTGATCATACCTTCAACTTCAATCATGTGTGATTGAAACTCAGCTTGTTTGTTGTCCAGGGCTTCATAGATCCTTGGTACTCTTCTGCCCATGTCCTCCAATGTTTCTGCTTGCTGAACATTGTGAACAACTCTCACTTTGTCACTTCTGTGAGGGAAATCTCTATACTTATGATATCCTTTACAACCCCAACATTGCATAGGTGTCTGCCTTGGTGTTGGCACAGGGGCAGACCCAGGGTTCAACGCTACAAAAACGCACCAACAAAACCCTAACTACTGGCCCTTTCAGTAACATTTGCGAAGTAGATGAAGTCTCACCTGAGGTAGAGGAAAGAGTGGTTGTAGGACTCAGATGTCTGCAACCTTAGCTGGGACATGGATCTGTGATTCTAGTATTTAACAGAGCATTCAGCAGTAAACCTTCATCAATATCTCACCAATATCTACTCCACAGATAAAACATAGCATCACAACATTCACCCAGATCTAATGTATCTAAGCACTTAGCATAAGGAATTAGATCAGATATAGCAGATTCAAGCACTAAGCAAGTTCACAGAGGTCAGATCTAGCATCCAGATTCATCATAAGCACAAAGTATAAACAGATCTATCTATCTATCTATCTATGTCAAGAACTTAGCAGATAACACATAAGTACACCAACACATCGAACAAAGCAAAGAAACACATCATATACGTGGTTCACCCCCACCCTAGGGCTACATCCACCAACTCTTCTTCTTTATTAGCTTCTTCAATCAGATACATGCATAGAGCCACAAAAACCTTACTCTGCATAGGACAGGAGATCTACGCACCTCGCTAGATCCTCCTTCCTTGTGTTACAAATCCATTCACAGTCTGTTACAACCACTTGCAATTAGCTCTGCAAGTCTTTCACAGTATGCAAAAAGCATTTACAAGCCACACTTGCACTTAGCACAACATCACATAGATGCCTCTTCCCCTATATCTTTCTTACATCGCCTATTCATCTATTTATATATTACAAAATAGGCCTAAGCATGGGTAAACTCATGGGCCGACATTCCCATACCTCTTACATATTCCCAAATCCCAAAAAGGACCCAAAAAGGGGCCAAGATCCCGCGATCTCTGCTTCGTCTTGCGCTCCACCTTTGATAGGTTATTGAAGTCCAAAATGGTCAAACCTGACCAAGGATCTCTCAAAACTTGGTCGAGGGCCAACAGGCCCCCAACACTCACCTGTGACTCGTCCCGAGTCACTCTAATGTAGGAAGTTCTGCTTCGAAACCCTCGAGCTTAGCTCGAGCTGATTTGACTTGTTGTTGTGTTATGACCTCTTGTTCAGCAAATTCTTGGATGACTGCATCATTCACGGGTCCTTCCAGGCGTTGTTCAGCTGCATTAACAACCTTCTCTAGTTCTGCTCCTCGACCTTCAACTTCTGTAAACAATTGGTAG
>SNQJ01S0059319.1:24244-81758 GCA_010110895.2 Picea sitchensis
ATGTGTCTCTTTTGATGAACGGTCCAGATTAACTCTGGACTTCAGGATTTCAGGATTTTTCGCCTTAACACACTTTGTTTCTCCTGAATGACGAATTCCTGAACAAGCCAATTTGTCGACACGTATCTCTTTTGATGAACGGTCTGGATTAACTCTGGACTTCGGGATTTCGAGATTTTTCACTTTAGCACACTTTGTTTCTCCCGAATGTCGAATTCTTGAACAAGATAATCTGTCGACTCGTGTCTCTTTTGATGAACGGTCCAGATTAACTCCGAACTTCAGGATTTTGGGAGTTTTCACCTTAGCACACTTTGTTTCTCCCGAATATTGAATTCCCGAACTGTTGTGAGATCTATGGCTCACAATCATTTGCACTCAGCTATGTCGACTGAGATCTTCTTTTCACCACTGCACCTTACCTTCTTCTCTTTGCTTGATCTAACGGTTTTGATCTATCTTTGGCCAAAACCAATGGTCAAGCACTTCTCCATGGATCTACGATGTAGTTCCACTCTGGAACTTCAGAACTTCTGGATTCGACCCCTTTTTCTCTATAACACATAAACTTCGTTGAAGTCATGAAGTCCAAAGGACTTGGAGGTTAACTCTCATGCACCTTTTTCCAGATCTGACGACTGGAAAAAGTTGGCCCTTCTCCTGCACAGATCTTACGCCCCAAATTCAAATATTGCATCCCAACACATCGATTGTTGTGGCTTCTTTATGTTGYCATTCCTTAAAATGTTATACATCCCCAGCTTCATAACACGACCAAGGTATTCTCTTGGCACCCAAGGAYGCTCTTAACTCATATTTTGTTTGTTTTGACAATAACTTTGTCTGAACCCCGGTTACAATTTCCACTTATCCGACCCAATTCAGTCTCAGTGCTAAGACCTGGGTTCTGATACCATTTTGTAACATCCCCGACCACCCAGTTCGGKCCATGCTACTCCAGAAAACGCTCTGATACCATTTTTTAACATCCCCGACCACCCAGGTCAGGCCATGCTACTCCAAAAAACGCTCTAATACCATTTTGTAACATCCCCAACCACCCAGGTTGGGCCATGCTACTCCAGAGAATGCTCTGATACCCTTTTGTAACATCCCCGACCACCCAGGCCGGGCCATGCTACTCCAGAAAATGCTCTGATGCCATTTTGTAACGTCCCCCAGCCACCAACAAGCCGAAAACACGCTACCTCAGACATACATTATCTCCAAGATTGATACCCAAGAGACGTACCCAGCCAGCCAGGCCAACATCACCACTTGGAAACTTCCCTGTTATGATATATATATATATATATATATATATATATATCATAACAGACATAAACACTATGCTCATACACATATTCATGCAGAAGCAACATTAACATATACATGCAATATATACAGGCAATTCTAATAACATTATAACATGTATACTAGATACACAACATACAATGAACAAAGAATTGGTACTTATCTTTTGATTGAGAAAACCACTAACTGTGTGCAGGCCTTCCATGAACCTCCCAGCCTTAGACCACGCTGCTCATCACTCTAAGTAGGGGTCACCCCTGAGATGGGACTAAACTCCACCGGCTGAGGGATTTCTAGGCTAGGAAAGGTTGACAGGATAGTCGCACAGTTCAACAGGTAGGATTTCCTCCCAAGAGCCACTTATGCCCACCGCTCACAAAATCTCATTCCCCACATGCTTGTTCCACCCCAAGAGTATACACCTTCATTGTCACACAGTCTATCGGTTGCTCCACCTCCCTTCTGGGGCTTCAGCAACAAGCCGAACATGAATTCTTAGAGATCTGTAGCTGCTACTGGGCTCCTTCCAGGAGAACTCACTTCCTCAACACATTCTCTCACCTGGAGAGAGTTTCTCACAGGCCTGACAACCTTCTTCTTCTATCCACGAGCCTGACAACTCGCTTCTTCACTCCTGCTCCTCAACACACGTGTATGGTGATGGAAACAACATAAACTGGACGTGGGGGACGGTAATGACGAAACAATATGCAGGAAATCCGCAGGGTACAGGTGCAACAAGGGTATCAATTCGGGCTTGTTGCAGAGGTTCGGGGTGGTTGAGGAATTCAACAATGGTGTTCCAGGGTTATCGTGTGCTTGCTGGGTGTGGTTGTGCAAAATGGAAAAAGATCCCCAAAACAGTAAGAATTCCCACTTATATTTGCATGTGCATGAGCTGACACATGGTGATCATGAAGCGTGTTCCTCTCCATTTGGAAGTTGTACCTTTTCCCCAAAGGAAATTAGGATATATTCATATCCCACTCACAAAATTTAGAATAATAATATATTATTCTATTGGAATTAAGATCTTAATATTAGGCCCTCTTTCCAGCCTCTCATCTCCCTCTCTTACCCAACCTAGTGGAGTTCATCCCCCCCATACTCTTTCTTCGTGGTCGGTATACACATAGTGATGTTATTTATATTAAACATATAAATGTTTACATGTACAACAAAACAGGCTCCAGGCCTTTATCATCTAGGCTCTCTGGCCTAAAAGTACATAAGCCCCTAGATTATAACACTTGGCTCACCATCCTACGGAACATATTTACAATTTGTAATTACAACTGGGCTCGTCCTTGGGGGTATTACATTTGGCATGCAGAGAATTCAATATCTAGGATACATCATGGATGAACATGGGATGCATGTGGACCCAACCAAGATCCAAGTCATTTGCGATTGGCCAGACCCGATGGCTCTAACAAAGATCTGCAACTTCTTAGGCCTTGCCAAATTCTACTGTAGGTTCATGTTGGGGTTCTCTCATATCGCTTGGCCCTTAAGCCAAGTGACCAAGGGTGGAGCTCAAAACCAATTTTTCTAGGTCCAAGTCACAAAAGAAGGAATTTGAGATCTGAAACACCATCTCTACTTGACACCAATCCTCACTCTGACAGACTTACAATAGCCATTCAAGATTAAGACAAATGCCTTCGACTATGATATCAGTGTAGTCCTCACTCAACATGGACATCTGGTGACCTATCACAATGAAACACTCTCTTATATTGTTCGTAGGTATCCCACCTATGACAAGGAGATGTACTCTATTATGTAGGAATGCTGACAGTGGAAGCATTATAATTTGGGAAAGGAAATGATCATCTGCACTGATCACAAGCCTTTGTAATTCATGCAAACATAGGGAAAGTTATAGAATGATCATCATCAGAAGTGGTCCACTTACTTGCAACAATTCCATTTTAACATCAAGTACAAGAAGGGAAACACAAATCGTGTTGCAAACTTCCTTAGCTAGCCCCCGGTTGTGGCGCTAACCACAATTCTTAACTCCTGTGGGCATGAGACCTTTAGGTGGCCCCAATTATATGACAATGAACTTGACTTTGCTATGACATATCAAGCATTGGGTGTAGGTAAACATGTTCGATACCTTCACCTCCAGGATGCACTTTTGTGCTATTTGGGCCATCTTTGTGTTCCTTTAAGCAAGTGGGTAAAGCTAATTTGGGAGGCACATTATAGTTGGGTAGAAGGGCACTTTGGTGTGGAGAAGATAGGGGCAATACTTTAGAAGTATTTCTACTAGCCAAAACTATGACATGACGTTAGTATCTATATTAGATTACGCACTGCATGTGCCATTGCTAAACCCGCCATTAAGAAGCAGGGGTTGTAAACTCCTCTACATACCCCATACAAGCCCTGGGAGTCAGTCTCCATGGATTGCATGTTAGGTTTTCCCTCTACCAAACATGGTAACGATTATGTCTTTGTGTTTGTCGATTGGTTCTCTAAGATGGCCATTTTGGTGCCGTATAAGAAAATCATCACAACCAAAGAAACTGCTAAGCTCTTCTTTGAGCGTGTTTGGGTTCATTTTGGGCTACCATGAATTGTTATTTTGGATAGGCACAATACATTCCTTAATACCTTTTTTTCCATCTCGTGGTCTCTAATGGACACGAGGCTTACAAAATCGATTGCCTTCCACCCCCAAATATATGGACAAACAAAAGTGGTCAATAGAATGATTGTGCATATCATGCACATGTACAACTCCAAGCATCCATATACATGGGATGATAGCCTTCCATATATTCAACATAGTTGCAACAAATCCCTCCACAACTTTATTGGCCACAACCCTTTTCAGGTATGATTGGGGTTCCAACCATTGGCCCCCATTGATGTAGCTCTTCCCACTACATCTTCATAGGAAGAGTCCTCCCATGCTAATACCAACATAGACAAATCATCTAAACTTGTTGAATGTGTAACGTACCTTAGTCCAACTAAGGAACATTACGTGTGAAATAGACATCTAAAATTAATATTTTCTTAATTAATTTCTTGTAGATTACCAACTACATATTACACAAATTTAACCATTTATGATACCATAATTCTAAATGCATCTACAAAAAGAAAACCATGAATGCAACTATTCAAGCAAAACAACAAACACACAACATTCATATCAAACATTTACATAGCGAAATAACATCATAAAAACAACAAACAAATTATATGTTAGTTAACCAATTGGATTCATACAAAGGATCAACCTCCCATGCATAGGCGTTGTTGCTCATTTTCTCTCAACAACAGACCACTCTCAAGATGAGGTTATGAGTCCACAAGGAGATATGACCCTCTTGGTTTTCCACTCTCAACACACAACAACCCCGAAACTCAGGTTCTACTCCCACAAGAGTTCCAATCCTCCAACTCTCTTCCCCACAACCTGCAAAACCCAAGGAATGTACCCCCTTCAGTGGTCACAGTCCCTCTGTCCATACCATTCATTTATCAGGGCTTCTAGTGCACTCAATTGGCTAGGAATATCTCAATTGCGGACTCCAGGAACTCTCAACTGCTTCAGGAGTGCTCACATCAACCATTACAAGGCTCTTGAGCCATGTCCTTAACATGGAAACGCACTACATGGTTACAATCTATTTTTACAGGCACACAAGCCTCTTTCTCGATATAAAACACAACCAAACAATGGCTTCCTTCAAGCACAACATGGCTGGTGATCTTCCCAACACTCAACTCCTCTCTTGCTACTCAATACATGCATGTAAAAACTCTCCTTTCTCCATACAAATTTCCTTTTCCTCTAACCAGTCCAATGCTCACTTTTCCCAATGTTGATTGTACTTCAGCCCTATGCTCCCTAATAACTATGGGATGTGACTCCTCACACCCACCCTCTTACATGGATTTAATAATTGGATTTGGGAACACTCAACAACAAATAAAAGGTTATATATAATGATAATAATTCGATAATGTGGGTTTGGATTAATACCCATGAACATTCCCCCCTTGGACCCCTCTCTCTCTCTTGTGGAATCATAGCCCCCCACCATTTTCATCCCTCTCGTA
The DNA here is from genome assembly GCA_010110895.2 of Picea sitchensis. NCBI lineage: Eukaryota > Viridiplantae > Streptophyta > Pinopsida > Pinales > Pinaceae > Picea > Picea sitchensis. The sequence goes on from SNQJ01S0059319.1 coordinate 29,645, forward strand.
TTACAACCAACGATTACTATTTTATTAATCATTTCAATGTTCATAATATACAATTTGGCCCCCGATCATATTAATCAATATGAGCTCTTTGCCCCAATCATCACAAACCTAATTCACATTTATATAATTACATTACAATTTGTGGGGACTAAAACTGGGGATGTTACATAATGGATCCAACACATTCAACAACAAGTTCATGATATCCGGTAGAAAGCCAATGCAAGGTACAAGCAACGACATGACCAACATTAGGCTCCACACATATTTCAATTTGGTGATAAGGTGTGGTTGCATTTGTAGAAAGAGAACCTCATGCCCCCGCACAAGAAGCTCAGACCCCTACAATATGGGCCTTACACCGTCACAAAGTTTATGAGTGAGAATGATTTTGAATTGAGTATTCCCCCTTTCCTTGACTTGCACCCAGTATTCAATGTGGAACTTCTTTGACCATATTTTCCACCTCTATTGGACACCTTATAGGTGGCTGAGCATTTGGCCCCTACATAACTCAATCCTAGTTGCATTGAGAAGGATACATTGGATCAGATCATGGACACCAAGACGAAGGGCACCCACTAGAAGAACATACAACTCTATTGGGTTGCCAAAGCAGTGCAACTTCTTCACCAAGGCAAGTGGCTCACTAAGAGTCATATTTAGCAAACGTTTCCCCATCTAATTAGGGAACTTGATGCAATGGGGACCATTTCTTTCTGAGGGGGGAGGACTGATCCAGGTGGACATTGGTAGCCACCCATGTCTTCCACTGACTCAACACATTCTCCATCTTGACAGTTTTTTCATCTACAATTTTTTAGGTCCTAAACTTATAGGGTTGTTTTGAGGCTTTAAATGATGTTTTTTGGCCATTCGAGGGTTTGGGGTGGCTATGGCTTTCCAACAATTGTATTTCTTAGTTAGATATTTTCAACAAGCTATCGTGTGCCCTAAATAGAGATTGCATGCAAAAGTTGCGCCCCTAGGGAGTTGACGTTTCAACTAGCCACCTCAGGGTCCACAATCCTTTTGGTGCTTCGTCTCCTAGGGTTAGGGTTTTGGATATTTAGGGCTTTTCCCCCTTAGGGTTTAGTACTTTATGTTAAAAGGCCATTTTCGGCCTCTTGCAATGTTTTCTTGCGAATGAGCGTAGCCAACTCCTCTCTCTTGAGAGATAAGCTACCACCATTCTAGCTATCTTGTATTGCTTTGCATTTTGCAATCTTTTCCTATTACATTCATTAATAGAACTTGGGTTTCATTGTATTAATGTGTTATCTACAATATTTCCGTGTATGTGTTTCCATTCATATTTGTAGCTTTCATTTCATTCTCTATACAACCCAAATAAAAATAACCCACTATTCAAAGCTTGTTTATGATCAATGGTTTGATATAACTATTCACACTATTAAACTTGCCTTGCACCTTGAGAGTGAGTAATTTTTGTCAAGTTGAGTTAGAGGATTCCCCTCCTTACTCAATGACCTAGCTTAACTTGACTTATAGGGAATCCCCCCTTGACTATGATACCTTTCCTGTAGTCTAAAGAGTGGGGCAAGGCCACCGAGGTGACAATAGATGGCTTGCTTGAAAATTGCTTCTAGGCTCTCCCATTGGGGTTAGGACTTTTCCCTCTAGGAGAGAGTTTGAGCAATAATAGATTTCATTAACAATAATTTCATCACAAAGATGGTGAGCAATGCCCCTTTCCCAAGGGAAGTTTTCTTCTCCAATTTTACTCGATGATGGAAATGGGCATTGTTAGAGGGAAGGCTAGTTCCAACCAGGGGGACATTTGGACATAGTGAATTGCATTCAATCATGTTCCTTTGCATTGACTCGTTCCTCTGACCTTCAATTTCATTCATGAAAGATTTGTTGTGCCATGCGATATTGAAAGTTTTTGTTTATTAAAATCATTATTCAAATATCATAGTTCCAATACTTAATTGGAACTATATTCTCATTAGGGAAAGGGATAAGTAAGACTAAAAGCAAATGAAGTAGATTATTAAACATAATGGTTACATAAGACCAAGTGAGTTCTTGAATGTAATTTTTTTAATAAAAATTATTCAATCAGAATGAATAATTAGACGTTAGACTTATTATAGCATTAGAACACATGTAAACAATAAAGCATTAAGAATAAAAAGGGAGGAATTCTGGGCAGCGTATGGTTAAAGGAATTAATATATTCATTGCAATTGGATTTTTGTGGTGCCTTACGTGGACACAACATACTTGAAGCCGAGATGTCACCTAACAATCCTAACTAATCTCTCGTTAGTTACCCACTCTACCGATGGGCGAACCAAAGTTGCGTAAGTTTTAATATATTAAAATAAAATATTATCGACACACCAACATTGAAATATTATGGAATCTTCGTGTCATCTGAGTTTCATGTTGTTTCTTGTGTCTCCCACGATGTAGCATTTCGGAATACTTCTAGAAAGCTTGACATGAAGCTCATTCCTCATTTAAAGTTTAGATTTTGAAGAATATATAGATTTGGTTTGGTTTGGTTTTGTTTAAAATAAGTAATTTATTTTATATTATATTGGTTATGTTTTTGATTATATATTATTGACTACTGCAGTTACTTAATTTGTGGTTGATGAATGTTAATATGTGATAACAATGAGAGATGAGTTAGTTTTTTTTTTTTTTTTTTTTTTTGAAAGAAGCGTTTTAAAAATAATTTCCTAACTATTTACAGGTCTGCAACAATTATAGTTCTACACTCATAACAAATAAACAATGTTAAAAATCTTTTCTATTCTAAAATTTGTTTTCTATCTTATTGTGAAATAATCAAATGAGTGACTATTCTTCAATATGTGTGATTGTCATCTTACCTATTGGTGGTCTATGAAGTTAATTTTCATTAAACAACGTTCAATACAGGCTTGAAAGATAGTGGTTTTGATATATGTTTAGAAACCCAACTTAATATAATATTTGTGAAATTCTAGAGATACACTCACTACTCTTAGCCACCCTTCCTGAGTTTGAAGACATTTGCTTGGACTATACAAGATTGGCTTAAATTGATAGTTTCTTGCACCACTTTTGGCATCCTCTTCCTACATTCCTCTGAGTTACACATGTTTTTCTAAGTTGCAATACGAAAAATATTTGACATTAATACATCTAGTCCATCCATTAAACCTTTGTCATTTAAAAAATTATAAATATGGCACTATGATTCCAATATAAGGACACTTATCGGTGTAATAAAGTAGTGAACATCAAATATTATTGTAGTTTAGTCAATTTATTTTATTAAAGTAGCGAGCATCAAATATTATTGTAGTTTAGTCAATTTATTTTATTGTTAGTGTTCTTGTTATAAGACCAACTTGTGATTGGGAGGCTTTCTTAGTGTGTTCAAAATTTCATATCAATTAAAGTTTATTGTTAATCATGATTACTTTGAATGATTACTTTGAATAAAGTTTATTTTTAAGTATAATAACTTTTTTATATCTTTATATCAAATAAATATATCAATGACATAAACTTTATATGTTTTTTTAAATGTTTTTGTATATATTTTTTTTATATTATTGTGTAGAAAAGAGAGCAATTTTATTGCCATTAAAAAAAATTATATAAAAAAATTGGATTTGTTTTTCTTTCTTGGAATACAATTTTTCCTAAACGTAGTTTAAGCGTTCTATATTTTTTGTTTTTTTCCGTGTACATTTTTCTATGAGTTTTGTTCAAAATTCAATTGGAAATTAAAAAAATTGCAGATTTTAGTGGTTGAGATCACATATTTTGGGTGCCCTGGGATTTTTGAGAGTGTCGAATGGATTTATGCATTTGAAAATGCTACTTAAGAAATGTAAAATTGTGATTTCGCCAACAATTATGTTACTGGATTCCGATGATAATTTCTGGAAAGTAAAAAACGTAGAACATTTAGACTACACCATTTGTCCTATCCTCAAGTTTGTAAGTGAAAATGAGATTGTTGGTACCTTTCCAACCCCAATAACAATTGGCTCACATAGAACCATATTCAATAATTGCTAAAAAAAAGCAAACATGTCATGAGTGAGATTTGAAACCAAGTGGAGAGGATGATATTCCTCCTCTCAAACTTCGACATTTATGGTTACAATTCTCCTAATCTCTTTCATTAATACACTATCCTTCACATTTTGTTGTAATATTAAAACTATTTATTTTAAAGTGTGGATGAGATAAAAATGTTGATTTATGCATCTCGTTTAATATATAACATTTCACTCAACAACACGCTTTCTTTGTATGTTTCTTCCTTAATTTTATCATTGATAATCAAGGTGAGTAATCTTAGTCATGTTGTACAATTTGAGTGGACCTAATAGTGAAGAACATGTGTTTCCTCCTTGGAGGCTATAGGTTCAAATTGAAAGGGAAGAAAGTATGTACATCTTCATAAACTAAGCAATGGAATCCCTATGTAAAGAAGATCACTTATTCAACCAACAAAAAAATATCATAGGTCAATTTAATATTTAAATCATAAATAATAATAATCCATTTTTAAGGTCGTGACCAAGCCAAACACCAAATTGGTGTATGAGACCCTTTGTTAGTGGGACAAGGAACCCCCTCCGCCCAACGATTTAACTAGTAAAGTCTACTAAGGTATACATACCCTACCCCTTTGGATTTGAACTTGTGACCTCTTAAAGAAAACACATAGATCATTCACCTTAAATATGTCGTAACCTTAAACTTAAAATATTATTAAATTGTTTTTTATAATGAAAAAAAAAACATATTTTTTTAATAAACATCCATATTTTCTAATTACATTAAATAGAGATTACAAATATTTATTTATAAAATATTTACTAATTTAATATTTAATATTATAATATTGTTGTTCTTAATTTAAAATTATCTCTTGTACAAAGAGTGTACACAAGACATGTCGATCTTATTAGCAATCAACATCGTCTTTTACTTTTCAAATGCACATACACATAACTAGACCAAATTGACGAGATGTTTGTTTAGAATCCACGCATTAATATATATATTTTAATAAACGCTTTTTCCTCCTCCTCTTGTCATTAAAATATATTTTTAAATTAAGTTAAAAAATCATTTTATATAAAAATTAAAATTTATCTCAAGCTCAACACCTACGCATTTTATAAATAAATATTTGAATTTTTTAAATTTATAAATAAATATTTGAATTTTTATTTCAAAAAATAAATGTCATTTTTCGACGATCTCCACTATTATGTGTGTATTGCTCTTTACCTCAAAACCTCTTTATTTTGATTATTGCCATCATTCGTAGGACGTCATTTGATTGAGTTTTTTTTAAGTGACAAAATTGAAAAAAAGAAAGATGTGGTTAGAGAAGACATGAAGTGATTTGAAATTTTTTGTCGGTGATTTTATTTGACTTTATTTTATTTTCAAAGTGAATTTTTTTTCAAAATCTTTATTTTGTAAGTATTTTCATATTTTGTGTCTCGTGTGAAGTGTTTAGTTTTCGATTTTTTCCTTTCATTTCTTTAGTTATATATTTTTTTTGCGGAATGATGAATGTAGAGAGTTTTGTTTTTCTTTCACACATTCTCTATTCTAATCTTTGCATTTTTCGCATATCCACATCTTGTGCGAAGTGCATAACTACATTATTTCAATATATCGTATATCATGTAGTTGCGTTCCATTCACATTCAAAATGTAGAAACATTCTATGTTGATTCCCACCTTTCACATCATTCACAATGCATCCATATTAAAAAGTAACAAAAACACTTCATTAAATATATATGTTTTAGATGTTTAATTTCATACTAGATTTTTTTTTTTTTTCAAAATTTTGAAACATCAAAAATTAATCATACATCAAAAGTGTTGATTCATAAACTTAATTATAGACTATAAGCAAGGTTCCATGCAAATCAAACATGCTAATTTAAATATTGATTCATAGACTTAATTTGAAACTAGGTTTCATGAAAATCAAATATGCTAATTTTATATATAAAGTTAACTTAAACTAGATTCCATGAGAATCAAACATGCTAATCTAAATATTAATTTATAGATTTAATTTGAAACTAGGTTCCATGCGAATCAAACATACTAATCTAAATGTTAATTCATAAACTTAATTTGAAGCTAGGTTCCATAAAAATCAAGTATGCTAATTTTGTAATATATATATATATATATATAAACCTGAATGAATTAAAACCCCATTTGTAAAATATATATATATATATATATATTACAAAAACCTGAATGAAATAAAACCCTAATAAAAGGAATTTGTACCAACTACAAAATCCGCAATGATATAGTTGCCGACGTTGGATTGACATCGTGAATCTCCTCCATAATTGGGGAATATACAAGCCTATGACGTTCCACATGCATAAAGAAAATAACTTTTTATTAGACCCACAAATAGAACAAAATTTCCCTTTCTCGACATTAAAATAGGAAACATGAGGGCGTATGAATTACTACCAGTTGTAACCTTGCGCCACACTCTACTAGAGATTGGAATGCCGCAATGGGACGTGGAGCCCATTCAGAGCTCTTAATTTATCTCGGAGGTAAAAATAGGAAAGTGAAAGAACTAAAAAGAAGCAACTGGAGTGAAGGTCGGAGGATCGCCACGTGGCAGGCAGAGTGAGGCTCCGGAGAGCGTGACGTGGTGTTACCAGGAGGAAAGCTGGTTGACCTGGCAAAGTGTGGGCTATCCAAAAATCCAAGCGGGGGAGGGGCCGTGGAGTGTCTGTTTGTCTCGGCTAGCCCTAAGTTCGAGTGGACAGCTCTGAGATCGACACGTGGCATGGAAAACTCTCCTCGATGTTGGCGTTAGCCATAAAAGCACCACCACCAACAGCAAAGAGGAAGAACCGGAGGAGGGTGATGGGTAGTGATCAGTGAATTCATTCGATCGAGCGAGCGAGGAGGACTTCGGTATTTGTTTTGGCTTCTTTGCTCACAAGCCTACCCCAGCCGTGCTGCTATCTGTATAATCCCTCCATTGCTGCCGAGGTTGTTTTGTCTCTGCAGATCACAGGCGCCGGTTTAGAAGAACCGGCAATGGATCCCCTTGGCCGAGGAAGAGCGGAGGAGGAGGAGGAGCTCAGTCCGGAGGAATTGTTTGCAGCGGAGATACTGGTGGAATTCTCGGAGCGAATGACACATATGTCGCAGTTTCCGCCATGGGGCTTCAAGCGGAAACGCTCCAGGATGATATCAGCGTCGTCCAGAGGGGACTCCAATTGCAACGACGAAGTGGAGGAACAAGAACAAACCGTCCATCCGACCGCACTGAAGAGGATCCGTGCGGCGGGGGCCGAGGATAAAGGAAGGAAGAGGAGCAGCGTGTCGGAGGCTGGTGAGAAGGAAGGGAGCCCCACGACGCCACTGTCGTGGAGCGGGAACGAGAGGGGCTGCGGGAGCACCAGCGGCGGCGGCGCTGGCGACAGGTCCGACACCACAAGCGAGGCGGAGCTTCTCCGCATCCCCGCCGCTACGCCTGCTCCTCCATCCGTCCGGCCCGCATTTCAGGTTGGTGGCGTTTTATTTTATTTGTTTTCTGCTGGTGCTGCCTCATTAAGGGTTTTGGTGGGTAGTTGGCTGTCTGATTTTTCGTTTTGGTTAGAAGTTGACCGCGGTTAACTGGGCGCGTGGTTTGTTGGCTTTTTCCGGCATGCCTAGAATGAAGTCCGTCCTTTTGTCCTATGCCGGTCCTTTCATATTTTTTGTTTTTTCGGTGTGTTGGGTGGCCGTGCTTTTCATGCTGCAGTGGGTCGAACTCCCGACCTCCGCTTGTCAGTCGCCACGGGTATTCTGGTGTGCTTACGCCCCTTTTCCTTTAACGACGATGTCTGTGTGCGTACTGGGTGTCAGTCGCCGTCTCCGGTTTTCTCTGCTCCGGGATTGGGTTTTGTGTTTGGAATTGGCACGAGTTTCGATGGGTTCGCTACAATTAGAATTTTGTCACTTGTTTGGCCTTGTCCGCCCTCGAGTTACATTACCATCTATGCCCCGTGGGGCCCATGTGGGACCCATATGTGCTGTGGGGCCCACATATGCATTAGGGCGAGAATTACACTTGCAGACCCCTCTGATCTGATCTTCCAATACTATCTACAATACACATTCAACCAGTAGCGTATTGAGTTTCAGCAATTCTAGTTTGACCTATGCTCATTACTACCTGCATCGTGTTATGGTCTACCGAGTATGGCTGTGTTGACGTTACTAGATATCTACCCTACAGTCTTCCCCATTCTAATTTGGGGTTAACATCCTCTTCACCCTGTAGTTTCTCTGACATTTATGTGATTTGGGGTTTGACATTCCTAGCCAGCTACCCTGCACATACTTCCCCAGTTTAGGTTAACTTTCTACCCACCTGGCAATTTCTCTGTCATTTATCAGATTGGTCAGGCATTATAGACTTCAACAAACTCTATCGGACATATGTACAAACCATATTGACAATTTCTTCTAGGCTTCGAATTGCTAGGAGAGCAGCTGATTGAAAATTGGTGTGAATGGTAAAAGCCCATTAATCCACCTTAAGAGAGGACAAGCCCTACTATGTTGGCTCAAATTTATGGGTTGACTATAGGAAAGTCTTTTGCAGCAAAAATTGAGTTGTGGGGACCACAACCGACATTAAGAGAGGGCAAGCCATACTATGTTGGCTCAAATTTATGGGATGATGACAGGAAAGTATTTTGCAGCAGAACTTGAATTGTGTGGACCACAACCCACATATGTTGTGAGGCCCACATTTGCATCAAAGCGAGAATTGCACTTTGCCCAATGCTACTACCCACAATACCCCATTCAACCCCATTCAATCAATRCATGGGGATGCAAATTGAGCTTATGAGCAATACTGGCTCGGCTGGTGCCCATTGATACTTGCATTGTGCTATTGTCTATCCAGTGCAGTAGGGTTGACATTCCAAGCCATCTACCCTCCAGACTTCCTTCTCCATTCTGATTTGGGGTTAACATCCTACCCACCTTGCAATTTCTCTCATTGATGAGATTGGTAATGCATTATAGATTTCAACAACCTCTACTAGAGATAAGAACCCTATTGGCTCCAAATTGTCAGGAGAGTAGCTGATTGAAAGTTAGGGTGAACAGTAAAACCTATTAATCCATAACTGTATGCCATGAAAAGAGGGCAAGCCCTACCATGTTGGCTCAAATTTCTGGGATGAATGAAAGTCTTTTGCAACAAAAAAAAATGAAGTGTCACAAGTACAACCAATGTCAAATCAGTCTTACATGAATTTCAGTGAGATTGGGATCAATCAAATGAAACTTGTGATTGATTTTCATTCTATCCAAAAAATTAGAAGTCATGAAGAGAGATGAGAAAAATAGTTGTTCAAAAGCTGGGATGAATGGTAAAATCCCATTAATCCACCTCTGTGTGCTGTGAAAAGAGGGCAAGCCCTACCACGTTAGCTCAAATTTAGGGGATGATAGGAAAGTCCTTTGCAGAAAAATCTGATTTGTCATAACTATTGTCTAATCAATATTGCATGAATTTTATGAGATTGGGATCAATCAAATGAAACTTGTGTTTGATTTTATCCAAACAATTAGTAGTCACAAGGAGAGAAGAACCTTATTTAATATAAGCACAATGGCACATAAAAAGAATACAAAAGAAGAGAATTTTTTACCAGAGCAGCAGACACAACATAGTCAACTTCACATAAATAAATGTTTGGTGCAAATTTTGTATACCATGCATATATGCAAACCCGGCTCTAAAATTTACATTTTTAGTATTGTACATTCCTCATGCCATTTTATTACCATTCGGCAGAGTGCAAGCTGCAGTCTTCTCTGGTTGGGAGTCAGCAATTTTTTTGCACAAATTAGCAGCAAACTGTCCCCAAGGAAAATGTTCTCTGTTTTCAAACAATTAAACAGCAGGACTGTGAAACAGTTTGAACACTTAAGTCCATGTTGGCAAACTATGGCTGAAAGTCTTATTTTAATTCCTATTGGCAATTATTGCAAACGTATACATGACATCTCTACAAGCATTGAATTTTTGGCCAGGAGTTGAGGATGGCTGCCTAGGAATTGTGAAACTTTACGTCTGGTACCGGCAGCAGTTAGGATGAATAGTTCTTATCCCTTCTTAGTTCTCTGTGTGGTGTTGAACAGATGTTATGGATGTTTTGTTATGCATTCTATGTGGCATATCTGTATGAATCATCTCTAGGCTTATTTGACTTTTCTCTTTCAAAGATAAGTAGGACATATAGATCAGTTTTAAGAGTTGAGACATTTCCTTCTGGGGACAAATGTTTTTGTAATTACATTGCTATGTTTTTGAAACTGCATTGCTATCTTAAATATTGAACTTTATCTTTTCTTTAGTGGAATCTGAGCTGCTTTATTTTTCTGCATTTTGTGATGAACACATTTTGCTTTGTGGTTCAGGTTGAAATTGGAGATAAAGTGGGCAATTCATCAAGTAAAAGGGGCTCCAAGAAAAAGGTATTCATGCAGCTCATCTCTATTCAATCTTTTCTTTGGAAAATATTTGGATGAACAGAAGAAACTGCAATAGTTTTTGTTTGAAATAATTTAGTATATGGATTACATGAGAGCTAGGTGGGCAAGCAATGAGATTATGAGACCTATGCAATGTGCAGACAGCTGCAGAGTTAAGGGAGCTTGTTCAAGGACTATCATTAGAGCAGGAGAAACTGAAAATGGTTTGTTTCCTGTGCTCTATACTTTATTATTACCAGATGTTAGACTCAAAGAAAATGTGTTTGACAAGATTTCTCTTCTTAACCAGGAAAAGAAGCGGCGGTTACAACTATTACAGTCATTGAGGGATGAGCATGAATTTTATAAAGCACAGGTGGCTAATCTTTCTCTTCCAATGCTTTTTCCTCCTTTTTTATAAGAAACTGAAGCCATTAATGTTTTCAATACTTACCAAAAGTGTTACGATCTTCCATCAAAATGAAGTTTTGAGGATGGAAATTTCATTAGGGGATGTAGTAATATGTGTGGCTGGTATGATCAAGTTCATGAACTGAAGCCATTTGATTTAAAACAAATTGAGGTATAGTATGATGTTAAGAAAAAGGGCAGATAGATCACAAAGATGCAAAGGAAGGGCGTAGAGGCATTTTCTGTGGTCAGCAATGTCTTATTCTAGATCATATATGTGATTGTGTAACTCCTGACCTCCCCATAAATTCCTAACTAGGCTGTGTCTTCCAATGGAGCAATAGGTATCCCTGATCATGCATGATTTCAAGTATGAAAGATGCGTCGATTTGGTTAGAAGTTAAGAACTCTCTCTAGGTCCTGAGTAGACTGGAACAATGCACACTACATACCAATAAGAAGACTGATTGACCAGAAGTCCATAATGTGAGGCATTTGCGTAGATGGTTGTGACTGAACAGTGCATAGCAACAAGAAGACAACATATTGACAGAAAGTACACAATGTCAAGCATTTGCATGGATGGCTGTCACCAGGAAGCCATCCTCGTATGGTATTGTTGGGGATATTGTTTCTCATTGCAAGGCCTCTGAATGTTGAAGCCTGAATGAGATATTTGCCCATTGAATACATGTTCTACCTATACTAAGGTGCTTGTGCCTTAAGGAACTGGCAACAATGAATTTTGATGCCTGATGGTATTTACTCCAACTTATAGTCTGTAAGTAGGTGATTAGTTAAGTCATACAATGAGCAACAGGTGATTTCATCTATGTCATAAGGTATATGTGATATAGTGTTCTAGCCTCTAGGTGCCTTCACTGTGGTTGGTTTGAAAATTCATCCCCTGAAATGCTATTTTAAGTCAGGAAATGATAGGAATCTTTTAGAGAGAAATATCTTGATCTGCTATAAAATCTCATGTACCCTTTGGGTTCCATAATATGAAACCATAGATGAAACTTTAAACTGCATGCATTGTAAGGTAGTGTGTTCCTATTGAATGCAGTAGTAGAAGACAAATTTTGTTCTATTCTTTGCTTTAGAATCTACAAATGGAGATTCTTTGTTTTTTTTAATCTACAAACGGAGATTGCAACTGTCAATGGACTAAAAGATATACATTATTGAGTTTTGCAGATAGCATTTTATGGTGAAAAGGAAGAAGGCAAACTTCCAGCCACACCTCCAGAAATATCCTCTGATTTAGCACAGGAAACAGATGGGCCTGCTATATTAAAATCTGCAGTTGGACATGCTAAATTAGAGTGTTCTGAGAATCTTGACGTGAATACACCATTTGTTCAAGTAATGGATGGGACTTCAAGCATTGCAAAGTTTTTGTCTCCTCGCCACGTAAACACAAATAATTCTGGAACACAAGATTTAGTAATGGCCACAAAGTCACCGTCAGATCATTTTATTATTCCAGATTTAAATGTACCCCTGCAACTGGAAGATTCGTCTGATAACAGCTCTGGTAGTTGTAACGAACAACTACCTCAACTGAATAAGGCCGTGGTTGCTGCTGAGGCAAGGAAGCATAGAAAGGAGTGCCTAAGAGGCAAATCGTTGCAGTCTGGTAATCCTCGATCTAGATGACACCCCGTAAGGTTCAATTGATTTGGCACTGTCGGTGACAATGGTTCAAGAAAGGAAAACGATTGAAACACAATTATTTGGTGTTGGGTAAGAATCAGCAAGTGTATATATGTTCTTCCTCTTCACCAATGAAGGGTAATTTGTGCTCTTTATTGGTTTGTCAGAGTCCAGTTTTGGTATGCAGACTCCAGATATATCTTCTAGAGTATCTATTAGTAAAAACTGTTAGATTGAGGTTTCAATATGATGGAGTCTCCAAAGATTATAGATGAGAGCCTGTCTCCTTTGTGTTGGAGTAGCAGTGGCTATTGTACCTAGAATTCTTTCTGGTAACAAACTGATTGACTTTATTAATTTTTTATCTGCACAGAGTCAGTATATTCTGGGGTTTGAGGAAAATCATTCAACAGTTTTGGTATCTCTACCCTGTCAAAGCTGGCATTGGAATCCCCTGAACATTTATCGAGGATGGAGATGGGGTGAGCACTGATCTAGGTTAGGTTACAAATAATGGCTATTTATGCCCTTGGCATTTGATGGTGATAAACATTATTATTCTGTGGTCTTATTGTTCAATCGCTTTGGTTAGAAATAATGGCCATTTATGCATCGCCATCTGATAGTGATAAACATTATTATCATGTGATCTCATTCTTCAATGCACTATCATGGATTTTAAGTCGTGGCATCAATTCTTGCCCAGCATACAGAAGCAACATAGTTCTACATCGGTCAATTTATGGTCTAAAGTTACAATTAAAAGCATTCGGTTTTTCTAAACGAGAATAGTTACACACCATTTTCTTATAAGATTGAGGAACTGGGCAATTGTATGTATAGCAACTCAGAGATATTCAATTCCTTCACCAAGGGTTATATTATTGTTTTGACTGTATGGTACTCAATTTAAATGGAAAATTTTGATTGAATCAAGAAAACAACTTTCATGTTATAACAGTACTATTTTAGATGCTGATGTAGTGTTTGGCTACCCTTTAATTGCGTGCATTGCTATATCTACGTTTTACCTTGGACTGTGGAGCTTTAGAGATTTTATTCCATAAAAGATATTCTGCGGGAACCTCTTTTTTGTGGATTTCCTGCTTTTAGCTGTACTGACATATGTCGGAGATGCGTGGTTGTCTTGATTTTAACTGTCTTCATTTGGCTTGTGTGTATTAGGTGATTAGAGCAAGTTTTCTGGGAAGAACTGTGTACTATGTTTTGAAACTTCCAAAAAAACATGTTGTAATTGACAAAAGGTTCTACTGATGTTTTACTGTTAAAGTAAGTGACAAAAGCCTATGCTTGTTCAACAAGAAGTATGTGTCTGCCTTGTTGGTTTTTTGTCTTTTCATTTACCTCCCTCGGTGCATTGCTTTATGAATGGCTTGTTAGAATAAGACTGCAAGTTGTAATTTTTTATTCTATTGTGGTCTATGTTGGGGAGTTGAAACGATTTAGCGTATTGTTATGGCGTTCATCGCAATATACGTCTACACTGAAAACATAGGTGCCTGTCGCAGAGAGTTATTTCAGCCAGAGTTTAGTTGCCTTGGTTTCATATTGGCGAGGATTTGTGATATGCCCTACCGTTAGCATTTAAGTTGCGCTTCACATTCAGTCATAATTGTTAAGCATTCAAGTTGCGCTTCACATTCAGTCAGAATTTAGAACAATTTTTTTCACTCTGTATGTTAATGAAGCCATAACATGTTGGATCTTGAGTCTGCTTTTTGGGATAGACAATTTAGTCAGTCTTCTCCAATTAGGTGAGATCCAATCTACCAATAAATACATCTTCAGATTTTTTTGTCAAATTTTTGGCATGGGCAAGCTTTTTCAAACTCAATATTGGATATTTCATTGCATATCAATGTTATAAATCTGAAACCTGGTGTGTCTGTGTTCAAGCCCAATTTACTGGTTACTTCTCTTTTGTCAAACTTTGCAAACATGCATTTAACGGAGTCTGTATTAATGTTATAAACTTAAACTCACTGCTCTAAATCTTGTTTGCCAACTTGCAAATATGCGTTCTCTTTGGTCAAACTTTGCAAACATGCATTTAACAGAGTCTGTATTAATGTTATAAACTTAAACTCACTACGCTCTAAATCTTGTTTGCCAACTTGAAAATATGCGTTTAACAAATAGTATATTAATGGTATAAACTTAAACTCATTACACTATTGTCTGTTTTCAAGCCCAATTTACTTTGTTACATACTATCGAAATTCCCGAGTGATTATTTCATTAAAAATTTCCTTAACAGAGATGAATTTAGTCTATTCTGAAAATAGAGGAAAAGTGGGGGCAAGATTGTTAATGATCAAAACGGAAAATTCACTGTAAAGAGGATTGAATGATACTACAAGGTTTCTTTTACTGATTTGTATATAAACATTAAAGAATGCCTTGACAAGCAGTTGGATGGCTCGAGTTTTTTATAATACAAGGAAAATGCTGGTGAGAGCATCAAAGAAAGAATGGTGAAAGAATGGTGAGAGCATCAAAGAAAGAATGCAAAATTAAAAAAATTGGCAAAAAAAAATTAGATGGTGTAAGCTATTTTTATTAAAAAAAATGTGGGTAAAGTTAATTTCTAATTTCTTTTTCAAACTGTACCATTTGAGTGAGCTTAATGGTTAAGAACATCTGTTTCCTCTTTAAAGGTTATAGGTTCAACTCTAAAGAGAAAAATGGAGTAGGATAATGGACTAACCATTAAGACCTTGTTACTATATCACAGGTTCACATTGTAATCTAATATAAAATTTTGACCTACATATTTTTCATAAAATTATACATCTAATGTTGAGATTGCATAATCTGTACACTAAAATTTTTTGAGGTTGCTGAATCTATATCTATATATATATATTTGAAGGTGATTTTCAAAAAAAAAATAAAAAAATAAAATAAAAAAATAAATAAATAGATTACCACATTTTGATAAATGAGATTGCCACACATTTTGATAAGTCCAAATAAAAATATGACCAAGTCATTGATTCATTCCCCTGTTTTAATTAAAAATGGGTTATCAAATCAACATAAAAACCTTAAAATGGGTTATCAAATCAACATAAAAACCAAAAAAAGAAATTGTCTTATTTGAAAGTGATTTTCATTTAAATTAGATTGCCACATTTTGGTAAGGCCAAATCAGAAAATGACAAAACAATTAACTCATTATCGTGTTTAATTGGAAATAGATTATCAAATCAACATTAAAAAAAAACAAAACAAGGAAGAAATTAGCTTCAATTGAAGTAACCACGAGGGGTTTGTATTATTTTTTTTAGAGAGGATTATATCCATCACAAATATCTTTATTTGTTCCATTTCTCAAGGTCGAATTTGCTAAAGATTAAGTTGGCAAAGTTTGCTAAATTGAGTTTTAGTGGTGAAACCTGGCAAGATGCACTCTTTTTCCACAATGGTTTATTCTATATAAACATGAAAGTGATTGGTTTTAAAAATAATTTAAAGTTTGATTTTATCGAGGTATTTATTTTTAAAATATATATTTAAAAGAAAAAATGTGTTATTATAAATAATTTTAAATTTGGTTTTATAAAAGTAATATTTTTAAATTATATCTCTAAAATAATATTATTTTATTGAAATTTGATTCATAGTTTATTCTATATAAATATGAAAGTGATTGGTTTTCAAAATAATTTAAAGTTTCATTTTATCGAGGCATTTATTTTTAAAATATATATTTAGGAGAAAAAATGTGTTATTATAAATAATTTTAAATTTGGTTTTATAAAAGTAATATTTTTAAATTATATCTTTAAGATAATATTATCTTATTGAAATTTGATTTTATCAGAATATTTACTTTTAAAATATATATTTCGGAGAAAAAAAATACTATTATAAATAATTTCAAATTTTGAAACATTTACTTTTAAAATATATATTTATGAGAAAAAAAATGTGTTATTATAAATAATCTCAAATTTGATTTTATAAAAGTAACATTTTTAAATAGTAATATTATCTTACAAATATTTTAAATTTGAGTTTACAAAAGCATACATTTTTAAAAGATAATATTATCTTATTAAAATTTGATTTTATTAAGGGTATTTACTTTTAAAATATATATTTAAGAGAAAAAAATGTGTTATTATAAATAATTTCAATTTTTTTAAAATATATATTTATAAGAAAAAAATGTGTTATTATAAATGTCTTGATTTCATAAAAATAACATTTTAAAATGGTATTTCTATTATAATATTATAATATTGCAAATATTTTAAATTTGAGTTTACAAAAGCATACACTTCTAAAATGTAATTTTAGGAAAATATTTGTTTGTCATTTTAGTTATGTAGGTCTATTTGAATAGGCTCATAAAGGCTTTTGCTGAAATTTAAATATTTTAATGATTTTAATATATGTAAGTATTTGATAGTTGATTCATTCCTCATTTTGTGTGTATATTATAAAAATATTAAAATGATATTAACTTTATAATAATAAAATTAAAATAATAAAAACATTTTGAAAGAGTAAAATAGAACTCGATAATGTAAATATAATATTTTGTAAGTGCCTTCTCTTATCACACATTTAAAGTATATTTTCAAGTTGTATTTCATATTTCTTTTAGATGAGTTTATTTTTATTTTTTTATGCAAGACTCAAATTAGGAGCAATGGGAGAGATGTGGTTATTTTTAAATTGTATCTTTATGGGAATATTATCTTATTACAAATATTTTAAGTTTGAGTTTATCCTGCATTTTTAAAATGTAATTTTAGGAAAATAATTTTTGTTATTTTAGTTGTGTATGCTTGTTTGAATAAGTTTATAAAGATTTTTGTTGGAATTTAAATATTTTTATGATTTTAGTGTATATAAGTATGATTTGGATTTTATGAGCAGAACAAAATGAATACAGATTATTATCAAAAGATACAGAAGAGATGTAACGACTATGCTCATTCGCAAGAAGATGATTACAATGAAGCTTTGAAGGCCTTTTTACAATAAACAAGAATGTCAAAAACCCTAGACATCCAAAAACCTAACCCTAGGGTCCCCGAGGTGTAGGACAATTGGTGACGGAGTGTGTTGTTAAGCTACTCCGTGTTGAAAATTCACCGGTTCGAAACTTGCGGGGACAAAAATTCCAACCATGTTAAGGGTTGGTGTGGCTCAGGCCGGGTGCGATCCCCGGGTGATTTTGACGGCTTAGATGCCCCCGAGTCACGGTTTCTCAAGCCAAAGTTTAATTCCGATGCCAAGAAGGTCCGGACCAATNAAAAAAAAAAAAAAACCTAACCCTAGGAGATAAAGCACAAAAAGTCATGTGGGCCCTGTTTGGGTAAGTTAGTACATCAACTTCTCAAGGTTGTAACTTTTGCATACGTTCTCCGTTTTAGGCGCACGATAGCCCGTTGGAAAGGTCTATCCGAGGACTACACATGTTGCCTTCAAACATTGACTTCAATTATGTTTTGATTGTGGCGAGCCCTAAAAACGTTGTTTAGGGCTTCAAAATGGCCTTGGAAGTAAGGGACCCGAAAACTAGGAAAAATCTGTCACACTGGAAAACTGTCAAAATGAGCCAGTTGGAATAGGTGGGAGGCCACCGACATCCATCTGGATCAATCCTCCCCCCTTAGGAAACAATGGTCTCCATTGCATTGAGTGTCCCCATCAGATGAAGAAATTTCTGTTGAATTTGGCCCCGGGTGAGGCACTTGCCTTGGTGCAGGAGTTGCCCTGCTTTGACAACTCGATAAAGCTGGATCCTTTGATGGCGAGTGCCCTTGACCTGTTTGTCCACAATCTGATTACTGGATGCATGTTGTATGCAGTTGGGGTTGAGTTATATTGGTGTCAGTTGTTCTGCTATTTTTGAGGTGTCCAATAATGGTGGGAAATAAGGTCGAAGGAGATCCACGTTGAACACTGGGTGTAGGCCAAGGAAAGGAGGAATGTTGAGCTCAAAAGAATTATCACCCACAACCTTGGTGATGGTGTACGACCCATAACAGAGTGGACGAATCTTTCGATGGGGTCATGTTTTTTCTGCAAGTGCAACCAAACTTTGTCGCCCACCTGAAACTTATGTGGCACCCTGTGTTGATCATGGCGCTGCTTGTACTTGTCATTGGACTTGTATAGGATATCCTGAACCTATTGGCGGATGTGTTGGATCTACTCAATGAACCAGGTGGGTTTTTCAGCTTCAGTTGGAGCAGGAGATGAGTCGACCGAGGTGACCGCAAGGGGTAGTGCAACATCTATGAGACCCAATGGTTGGAATCCCAACCCCCCTGAAAGGGGTTGTGGTCAGTTGAGCTATGCAAGGCTCTATTGTAGTTGTGCTGAACATAGGGAAGACTCTCATTCCATGAACAAGGGTGCTTGGAATTATACATGTGCAGAATATGCACGATCATTTGATTTACAACCTCAGTTTGGGTGGAAGGCCGCAGATTTGGTGAGCTTGGTGTCCAACAGTGACCATAGGCTCGACCAGAATGTGCTGAAAAATCAACTGTCCCGATCTGAGACAATGGTTAGTGGGATTCCAAAATTGTAAACAGACTCGTTCAAAGAATATTTTAGCAGTGGCCTCTACTGTGATTCTCTTCTTGCAGGTGGCCATAATCGCCATCTTAGAAAAACGATCAACAACCACAAAAACATAGTCATTTCCCCGCTTGGTGGTCGGGAGGCCCGACATGAAGTCCATTGAGATGGATTCCCATGTCCTGTCAGGATTAGGCAGAGGGGTGTACAAGCCCTGTTTCTTAGTGGTCGGTTTGACAATAGCGTAGACAGTGTAGGACTTGATATACTTGTTGACTTCCTGTCGAAGTTTCGACCAGTATAAATTTTTTTGCAGCATTGCCACTGTCTTTTCGATGCCAAAGTGTCCTGCCACCCGACTGTAGTGGACTTCCTAGATTAGCTTCACTCACTCGCTTGATGGAACATAGATATAGCCCAGATGGACAACAGTTCGTCCTGGAGATGGAAATTAGCGACAATTGTGTTTGCGCCCAACATTTGGTAGGTGGTGGAAAAATCTGGGTCTGTCTCATAGAGTTGGGACCATCCAGAGGTCGCATGGCCACAAGATTCTAGCACCGTGGTGAGTGCCGTGAATGGCGGCTTGCTGAGGAAATCAACGACGTAGTTGGTGTTTCTTGTTTTATACTTGATGTTGAGGTGGAATTGCTGCAAGTATGTGGACAATTTATGATGGCGGTCATTCTGCAATTTTCCTTGTGTATGCATGAGCTGCAGTGTCTTATGATCAATGTGGATGAATGTCTCCTTCCCAATAATGTAATGTCTCCACTGGTGGCAGACTTTCACAATGGATTACATTTATTTTTCGTAAGTAGGGTACTTACATACAACATCTGATAGTATCTCACTATGATAGGCCACAGGGTGGTCGTGTTGAATGAGAACAATGCCCACAACATAGTCTGAAGCATTTGTCTCAATCTCAAAGGGTTAAT
Source organism: Picea sitchensis (assembly GCA_010110895.2). Taxonomy (NCBI): domain Eukaryota; kingdom Viridiplantae; phylum Streptophyta; class Pinopsida; order Pinales; family Pinaceae; genus Picea; species Picea sitchensis. Next base: position 49,759 of record SNQJ01S0059319.1, read on the forward strand.
GCAAGTCCGGTAGTGAAAGTACTGGGGCTGAGCACAAGCGTCGCTTCAAACTATCGAACGCTTGTTGTTGGGATTGACCCCACAAAAATTTCACCTTACCACCACCCCTGGTTACTTGGCTGAGGGCCCATGCAATATAGGAGAATCCCAACATGAACTTGCGGTATAAATTGACAAGGCCCAAGAAGCTCCGAAGCTCAGTGAGTGTGGTTGGCGCTGGCCAGTCATAGATGACTTGGATCTTGGTTGGATCCACATGTACGCCATGCTGATCAACGATGTAGCCAAGGTAATGGACCTTGTCCATGCCGAAAGAGCATTTTTCCACGTTAGCGTATAGTTTGTGTTGCCGCAGGGTTTGCAAACCCTGTTGAATATGATGCAAGTGTTCTTCCCAAGTCTTGTTTTAAATGAATATGTCATCCAAATACACCACTACAAAATTATTGGTGAATGGTCGCAGGATATCGTCCATCATCCTCATGAAAGTGGCTGGAGAATTTTTCAAACCAAAGGGCATGATCAACCATTCAAAAAGACCTTCCTTTGACTTGAAGACGATCTTCCTTACATCTCTCTGTTCTATTGGGACCTGGTGGTAGCCAGACTTCAGATCAATCTTACTAAAGTATTTGGACCCCGTGAGTTGATCAAGGAGGACGTTGATTTAAGGAATCGGGTATCGGTTTCTGACTTTGATTTTATTCAGGGCCTGGTAATCAATGCAGAGTTGCTAGGTTCCATATTTCTTCTGTACCAGCACGATTGGGCTTCTGCAAGGCGATGAGCTTGGTAGGATGTTCCCCTTGTGGAGCAGTTCTTGGATCTGCTGCTTAATCTCCCCATTCTCTAACAAAGAGCGGCGGTAGAATGGCTTATTGGGAAGTGGTGCCCCAAGTGTCAGATTGATGGGATGCTTAACCTAACAGTGCAGAGGTACCCCGATAGGTGAGGAGAAGATATCTGAGTATTCTTCCACGACCTTATCCACTTGCTTCTGTTGTGTGGAGAGGTCGACCGTAGATACCTTGGATGTGGTTGCGATCTTTCTCTCATTCTGAGAGTGAATCACCAAGAAGACAAATGTCCCCATCTAAGAGATGATCTTGCATTGCTTGACAAAGATCAATGAAATAGTACTAGGTAGGATTGTCTCGGGTATCCTGTACAATGTCTTGTTCAAATTAATAATAACACTGCGAGGCCTAGACTCATATACAACATGATGCTTCCATAAATATGGTTGGCCCGAAAGAACATTACAAACTTCGAGAGGGGCAACATAATACAATGCCTCGTCTTTGAAGGGCTTGATTCCATATGACAGGCGACATTGTTGGCTGATGTAGATGTTGCTTCCTTGTTGGAGCCATCCAATGGTGTAGGGTTGCGGGTGCAACGTTGTCAGCAGGAGGAGTCGCTTGAAAACCTCTTTTGAGATGAGGTTGTTATGGCTACCGCTATCAATGATGAAGTGCATCGGGGTACCTTTCACCCACATCTGTGAATGAAAAAGGCACTCGCCTTCTTCTGGCTCATCTGGTTCACCGGGCTAGAGCTTGGTGGTAGCAACGGTAGCATTGGGTTATGCGTCAATGATCTGTCTCCCCCTTTCTGGTTCTAACTCAGAGTCGGAACCCACATCTGATTCAGAGGCTTTCACCTTAGCCAGCAACGACTGCTTTGAACTGCAATCAACAGTGTTATGCTAGGGGCTCTTATGAAAGTCACACCACTTCCCGGTATCTTTTTTTGTCTTTCTGGTGTCCTTATTTGCTTGCAGCCTGAACTGGTTGTTCTGAGGCTATCCATCTTTGCTATGTCCCTTGTTCTGTAGGTTGGGGCTGCCCTTTTCTGGCTTTTGCTGTGAGGGGTTTCTAGGCCCAAATTGTCGTGTCTTTTTTTTAAGCTTCTGCTCGATTTTGACGACATATTGACAGGCCATGCCCAAGGATGAGATGTCTAGAAAATCCATTTCGGCTTGTTTGTATCTATGCAGACTACCACAATACTTGAACACCAGATGTCGCTTAGAATCCTTGATACCCAGCTTGGTGCGCAAGGTATGGAAGATATTTGTGAACTCGGGCACTGCTTGGTTTCTTTCTCGCCGCAGTGTGGTCCATTTTGTATACATATCATCATAAATTCCAATGACATAGTATTGTTCCTTAATAGCATCCCTAAAGGACTCCCAGTGAATGTGACTGTAAATAATGATGGTTCCTCTATTTCTTTTTTCTCACAGAAAGTTTCCCACCAATCCTTGACATGGGGAACGACTTTGAGGAGCAAAAAAGTAATCTTTTCTCTATTCAAGAAGTTATGGACAGGGAAATAGCCTTATAGTAGATTCAACTATTTGTCTACAACATCTGCGTCTATCTGACCTTCAAATATATGAATATTGAAGTTTATTTGTACCTTGAAGGGGGCGACGCCTCTGTTTGAGGAAGATGCGTCACTTATTGGTAACCACTGAAGGATTTGTGCAAAACTATCCATCATTTTGTTCCTCTGTAGCATGAGGGATTCATTGAGCAACATTTTGAAGGGATCTCATGTCCCTTCGTCTTTCTTTTCTCCCGCCATGAGAGGTCGTTTGGGCATGCGAGAGCTTTTGTACTAAAGAGAAACAAGCTCGAGACCCAATTCTTTGTACCTTGACCTCGTTGGGAACATGCATTAATAACGACAAGGAGTAGACCGCTCTGATACCATTGATCCAAATTTCATGAGAATAATGAAATGAATACAAATTATTATGAAAAGATGTGTAACACAGAATAACAGATATACACTAAAACTAGTTTCTATTCAAATAAGGAAATAAGTTGAAACTGTAAAATGCAGCGGAAAACAAGCTTGCTAGAATGATGGTGACTTACAATCAGGCTCTGAAGACCTTTTTACAATAAACATGAATGTCAAAAACCCTAGACATAGAAAAACCTAACCCCAGGAGATGAAGTGCCAAAAGTCATGTGGACCCCATTTGGGTAAGTTAGTACATCAACTTCTCGGAGTCGTACCTTTTGCATATGATCTCCGTTTTAGGCGCACGATAGCCCGCTGGAAAGGTCTGTCCAAGGAATACACATGTTGCTGTCAAAATTTGGTTCCATATACATTTCGATTGTGGCGAGCCCTAAAAACGTTGTTTAGGGCCTCAAAACAACCCCGGAAGTCAGGGACCCGGAAACTAGGAAAAAACTGTCAAATTGGAAAACTGTCAAAATGAGCCAGTTGTATTGGGAGGCCACCAACATCCATCTAGATCAAAGTATTTGCTAGTTCATTCACTCCTATATTTTGTGTGTGCATATTATAAAAATATTAAAATGATATTAAATTTATAATAATAAAATTGAAATAATAAAATCATTTTGAAACTACATTGTGATTGAGCACAGAAATAACTTGATAACGCAAATATAATATTTTGTAAGTACCCTCTTTTATCAAACATTTAAAGTATATTCTCAAGTTGTTTTTCATATTTGTTTAGATGAGTTTCTTATCAAAGACTCAACTTAGGAGAAATTAGAGAGATGAGGTCAAGGTATAGGGTCTTTTAGCTCATGGGAGTAGCAAGGTTTAACCCCAAACCCCTAACTTACATGTAGGGAAATGGATGGGCAAGGGAAGACAAAGAATAAACAAACTAGAATCAAATAAGAATGCCCTCATTCTCTATTAGACAACACAACCACATTGTAGACAAAGAAATTGTTTAAGAATATCACATGATTTAAAAATGATATAGTAATAACATTATAACACAGTGCGTCATAGACAACATAAATATTTTTATATTTTGTTACATTCATATTTTTATATTTTGTTACATTCACTCAATTCTATGAGCTCATCCAGTGATACTTGTAGGGTACTTGAGTGCATCACCAATCTTCCATAAAACATGATTGATTTGGTCAAATTTGATCATTCGATGTGGTCCTAGTTGGTTAATTGGAACCGCTTTTCATGTCCAGTGAGTTCTTATTTGACTCTGGTCTAGTGGGTTCTTATTTGACTTAGGTCTAGTGGATTCTTATTTGACTCAGTGGAGTTGGTCAATTGATCGATATTCTGACTTAGTGAATCACTTAGTGCTTATTATATTGCAAGTTGGGATCACTTAGTGGACCCTCTAGTTAATCATCCTTAAGTTGGGTTTGCACATTTCAACATTCTCCCTTAAACACAACTTGGATGACTAGGGGGTGGTATTAGCTTAATGCCCCCCCCTTAAAACACAACTTGGAGGACCAAGGATGTGGTATTATCTCAATATCCCCCCTAACGACAATCTCTTCAGCTTAATATCCCCCTTAATGACAAGCTCTTGAAGCCGAAGCATAGTTCTAAGTTTAACAAAATTCACCTTTGTCAATGACATCATAAAGATATCAACAATTTTATCATGTGTGATTTGGTAGATAATATATCACATTATCTTGTACAAGATACTTTAAGTAAAGTGCATGAATTTCAACATGATTATAAGCCACTTGTATTTCACTATGATTGTCACAATACACTGTAGTCGACATTGTGTGTGAAAAGCCAAGTTCACCCATCAAGGTGTGAATCCACTTTGCCTCAATTCCCCATTTCATCGCTCTGCTATATTTATTGCTAATTGTGGATAAGGCAAAACCTTGTTGCTTGTTTCATGCCCAAGAAATAATCCCAGATCAAAAGATGAAACACATATGTGGAAGTCGACTTTTGATCATCCACATCACCAATCCAATCAAAGTTTTTATATTTGACTAGTTGATTTGTATTTTTGGATGTCATGGTGATATGTTCTTTTGATATACCATACAATATTTTTTGTTTCCTTCAAGTGGCACTCCTTTGGATCTTGCATGGATCTGGAGATTAAGCTAGCAATAAAGAAAATATTAGGTGTACTATGAGTTAAGTAGATAACACTACAAACAAGTTACTTGCACATAGTAGCATTGACCTTTGGAGAATCACATTCCTTAGTCAATTTAACTCCTCATTGATATGGAGTAGCAGGGGGATTGAAATTTTCTATTTTAAACCTTTTCAAGAGATCCAACATGCATACTTAGAGTGATGGATGAATATACTATCATCAAATTGCATAACTTGGATGCCAAGGAAAAAATAAAGAAAACGTAAATCAACCATTTCAAATGTATCCTTCAACTTAGCCTTTAAACTTAGAATTGAATCACCACCACTCTCAGTGATAATTAAGTCATCCACATCTAGCACAATCAATAAAAATCCATGTAACATCCCCATTATAATCCTCGATTTAGTTAATACTTAATGTAGATATAATGTATGGTTGTGGCTAAGCGATGTATATGCGAATTGTATTTCCGAATTTTAATAAATAAAATGTGATGCTAGATGCTAGGGGACATGGACAGAGATGGGGCTTGATTGATCCACAATAGAGGGGAATGTCTAAGAGAGGGGTCCAATGGGGGAATTACCCATGTTCATTAATTTAACCCACTTCATAAATTTACTATTGGTATATGAACCTTCTAATTTTCTGATTGAGTTTCCCCAAATACAATCATTGAATACATGTAAGAGGGTGGGTGTGAGGAGTCACATCCCATAGTTATTGGGAGCATGGGGGCTAAGTACAATCAGTTTGGGGAAGTGTGTAAGTCAAACAAGCAAGCAAAGAGAGGAAATTTCTATGGAAAGTTACAATAGTTTTTAGACAATCATGTTTTGCATGAACAACAAGCAGAGAACATGGAAGAAGAGCATTGGAGCTGGAGAAACCATGGAGGGAGAATTTTGTAGCACATTTGGAGTATAATACTAAAGAGATAGGTTGTCAAACCTGAAGAGTGAACTCTTGTGCGAGTTGCACTATAACAACAAGTGATTGATGTTGTTTTCCTGGTAGTTTTCGTAGCAATAAGATCCCTTGAGTTTCCCAGTGGTGAGATTCTTGGTTACATGTGCTAGAGAGACCTTGATAAATGAATGGGATGCCCGATGGAATAAGAGTAGTGAAGGGGTACATTCTTTGGGTTGGGTAGGTCAAGAGGAAGAGAGCTGATGGAAAATTAGGATAGTTGTAGGAGAATGTCGGTGGGTTGTGGAATTCCTTGAGCTGTGAGTGGACAGTGAGAGACCCCCCTCTTTTGTTGATTGTTAGCCCCAACTCAACGGTGGATTGCTATTGATATTTTGAACACCAAGTATATGGTTGGGTGGAACGTTTGTCCCAAGAAGCTGGTTGCACAACCATTTTTAAGAGATAAGTGTTTCATCTTGTTTCTGTATTGCATTATGAGTTTAATTGTTGTGTATTAACTATGTGTTTGAGAACGATTTATATCATGTTATGTTTGAGTTTATTATCTTCATTTTATGTATATTTTATAATGTTGTAGATGCATCTAGTTCATGGTATCAACAAATGGTTAAAACTGTATGTCTTCCTATAGCTAGTAAGCTACATGATTATTTAGCAATTTTTTTTAGTTTTATGGGTATTTCCACACGTAATGGACCTCAGCTAGGTTGTTGAATGTTACAATTTGGTACTAGATTCATTGTATAATGACCCAAAAACTTATAAGTTTCGACGGTTGGGAAAATAAAACAGATCGATCGCCAGGATTCATTTTTGGAGTTTTACAAATGGAGTGAATCAACGATTAAGATTCATTTTCGGTAGTTGGAAAGGTGAACCAATCGACGATCATGATTCCTTTTTGAAGTTTTGCAAATATTTTTTGTTGTTTGGAAAGTGGATCAAATCAATGGTCGAGATTCATTTTCGATAGTTTGAAAAGTGGATCAGATTGACGGTGAAGATTCATTTTCAAAAATTGGGAAGGTGAAGCATATTGACGATCTAGATTTGTTTTTAGTGGTTTGGAAAGTGGAGAAGACCGATGGTCAGATCGACAAGTTTGAAAAAGTATTTTATCTGCCATTGGAAATTTTCGATGGCCGATGGTTGGGTCAACCAAATTGGCGAAGTGTCAGTTCATCCAAATGAATTTGTTGATCGTTGATGAAGGAAAGANTTTTCGATAGTTTGAAAAGTGGATCAGATTGACGGTGAAGATTCATTTTCAAAAATTGGGAAGGTGAAGCATATTGACGATCTAGATTTGTTTTTAGTGGTTTGGAAAGTGGAGAAGACCGATGGTCGGATCGACAAGTTTGAAAAAGTATTTTATCTGCCATTGGAAATTTTCGATGGCCGATGGTTGGGTCAACCAAATTGGCGAAGTGTCAGTTCATCCAAATGAATTTGTTGATCGTTGATGAAGGAAAGAGGAGGATGACGTGTCATTCCACATCATCATCCATGTGTCATGCCACATTAACCTCCAAGTGGCATGCCATGTTAGTTGGGTTGTCATGTCAGCACCCACGTGTCATGCCATATCAACATAGTTGCTACACCATCCAAGAAATGGTTGAGGGTCGATGATTGGGTTCACCGAATGATCCAAATTTAGGAGTGGAACAAAATAAAACCACATATTTATAACATCAACACAGAGACATAGTGAACAATAACAGAGATCAATAAAACTTGACTTATATTAAATAAGAAATATGTTGAAACCGTAAAATGCAGACTGAAAATAAGCTTGCTAGAATGGTGGCAGCTTATCTATGAGAATAGATGTGATGACTACACTAGTTCGCAAGAAGATGAGTACAATGAGGCTTTGGTGGCCATTTATATCCTCCTGGATCAATCCTCCCCCCTTAGGAAGCAATGATTTCCATTGCATTGAGTTCCCCCATAAGATGAGGACATTTCTATTGAATTTGGCCCTAGGTGAGCCACTTGCCTTGGTGGAGAAGTTGCCCTGCTTTCACAAATCGATAAACCTGATCCTTTGCTGGAGAGTGCCCTTGAACTAATTTTCCATGATCTGATCAGTGGATGCATGTTCCATGCAATCAGGGTTGATCTCTGTTGGTGTCATTTGTTCTTCTATCTCTGAGGTGTCCAATAATGGTGGAAAATAAGGTCGAAGGAGGTCCACAATGAACACTAGGTGAAAGCCAAGGAAGGGGAGAAAGTTGAGCTCAAAAGCATTGTTACCCACAACCTTGGTGATGGTGTAAGATCCATAATGGAGTGGAAAAATCTTTCGATGAGGCCCTATAAGGCATTCTTTATGCAAGTGTAACCAGGCTTTGTCTCCCACCTGAAACTGGTGTGGCACTCGGTGTTGATCATGGCGTTGCTTTCACTTAGCATCAGACTTTTGTAAAATATATTGAACCTGTTGGAGGATGTGTTGGATCTGCTCAATGAACTGGGTGGATTTGTTAGCTCCAGTTGGAGCATGTGACGAGTCTGCCTGGGTGGCCGCAAGGGGTAGTGCAACATCTACGGGACCCAATGGTTGAAATCCCAAGCCCACCTCAAAGGGGCTATGGCCAGTTGAGCTATGTATGGATCTATTGTAGCTGTGTTGAACATAGGGAAGACTTTCATCCTAGGTGAGTGGGTTCTTGGAATTGTACATGCACAGGATGTGAATGATCATTCGATTGACAACCTCGGTTTGGCCATCCATATAGAGGTGGAAGGCAGTGGACTTGGTGAGCTTGGTGTCCAGAAGTGGCTAGAGGCTCGACCATGGTTGTCCCGATCTGAGATAATGGTTTTTGGGATCCCAAATTGTACCCACACTCGTTCAAAGAAGAGATTGGTAGTGGTCTCCATTGTGATGCTCTTCTCACAAGCGACTAGAATCACCATCGTGGAAAAGTGATTGACAACCAAAAAAACACAGTCATTTCCCTGCTTGGTGGATGGAAGGCCCGACATGTAGTCGATTGAAATGGATTCCCAAGGCCTATCGGGAGTAGGATGAGGAGTGTACATGCCTTGTTTCTTAGTGGCCAGTTTGGCAATAACATAGGTAGTGCAGGACTAGATATACTTGCTGACATCTTGTCATAGTTTCGACCAGTAGGAATGTCATTGGAGCACTACCACTGTATTTTCCATGCCGAAGTGTCCCGCCACCCGACTATAGTGGGATTCCCAAATCAACTTCGTTCGCTCACTTGATGGAACACAGAGATGGCCCAAATGGCACAACAACTCGTCCCGAAGATGCAAATTAGTGACAATTTTGTTTGCACCTAGCATCTGGTAGGTGTTGGTGAAGACAATATATGTCTCATAGAGGTGGGGCCATCTACAGGTATCGTGGCCACAAGAATATATCACTATGGTGCGTGTCACGATTGGAGGTCGGCTAAGGAAATCAACGATTCGGTTGGTACTTCCTATTTTATACTTGATGTTGAGGTGGAACTGCTACAAATATGTGGACTTCATATCAATATTAATGAAGTATTTGACCCCCTTGAGCTGATCAAGGAGATCGTCGTTTCATGGAATCAGGTATCAGTTCTTGACTGTGATTTTATTTAGGGCCTAGTAATCAATGCAGAGTCACCAGGTCCTGTCTTTCTTCCGCACCAACACAATTGGGCTTCCATAAGGTGATGATATGGGTTGGATGTGCTCCTTATGGAGCAGTTCTTGGATCTAACACTTGATCTCCTCATTTTCTAGCAGAGAGTAGCGATAGATTGGCCCATTGGGTAGCAGTGTGATGGGGTTCAGATCGATGGGATTCTTGACTTGACAGTGCAGAGGTACCCCAGTTGGTGATGAGAATATGTATTGTATTCTTCCACGACCTTATCCACTTAATTATGTTGCATGGAGAAATTGGCCACTAAGGTCATGGATGTGGCTGCAACCTTTCACTCATTATGAGAGTGAATCATGAAGAAGACAAACTTCCTAGTCTGATAAATGACCTTCCTGCATTGCTTGGTAGAGACCAAGTAAATATCACTAGGTGGGACTACCTCGAGTATCCTGTACAATTTCATGTTCAAAGTAATAATAACAATGTGAGGCTTAAACTCATATACAACATGAAGTTTTCATAAATAAGGATGTCCCAAAATAACATCACAAACTTCAAGGGGAGCAAAATCACACAATACTTCATCTTTGAATGGCTTGATGTCGTACGATAGGAGACACTATTGGATGATGCGAAGATTTCTCCCTTGAAAGAGCCATCCGATAGTGTAGGGTTGCGGGTGTGGCGTTGTTGGTAGAGCTAGCTGCTTGATGACCTTTGCCAATATGAGGTTATTTTTTCCACTACTATCAATGATGAAGTGCAGCGAAGTGAATTCCACACACATCCATGAATGAAAGAGGTGCTCCCCTTCCTCTGGCTCATCAGGTTCACAGGGTTGGATCTCGGTGGTAGAAACAGTAGCACTGGGTTCTGCATCAATGATTCGTCTCCCCTTTTCAAATTCTGACTCAGAGTCAGAATTGACATATGATAAAGAAGATTTTACCTCAACCGTCAATGACTTCTTTGAGCGGTAATCAACGATGTTATTCCAGGGGCTCTTATGGAAGTCACACCACTTCCTGGTATCTTTCTTTGTCTTTCCATTGTCCTTCCTTTATTGCGGCTTGGACTGGTTGTCTTGAGGTTTCCCATCTTTGTTTTGTCCTTTGTTCTATGGGTTGGGGATTCCCTTTGTCTTCTTCTATTATCAGGGGTTCCTAGACCGAAACTGCCACATATTTTGTTTAATCTTCTGCTCGATTTTGACGACATATCGATAGGTTGTGCTCAAGGATGAGATTTCCAAAAAATCCATTTCCATCTAGATGTATCTATGCAAACTGTCGTGGTACTTGAGCACCAGATGTCGCTCAAAATATTTGACACCCAACTTGGTGCACAAGTTATGGAATACATTGGTGAACTCCAACACTGTTTGGTCTCTTTCTAGATCCAGTGTGGTCCATCTTGTATACAAGTCACCATAACTTCCAATAAGGTAGTATTATTCCTTAATAACACCCTTGAAGGAACCCCAAGTGGGTGCATGTAACGACCCTGACCATCAACCCCACTGTCAGGCAACACTACTACATAGAATAACACTTATATAGTATGAATTTAAATGAAGTTAAATGACTTAACATAGTAAACATATAATTACTGCTAACATACAAAATTAATGGAATTAACAGTTAATATCATTGCAACGGAATACATGATAATATTGCAAGCATCACAGACATGCATTTTAATTGAAATTAAACACATGCATATAGTTATCTTTGAAACTGTTGTAACCCCACCAACTATGTGCAGACCTTCCACAAACCTCCCAGCCTTAGACCTCGCTGCTCATCACACTCAACAATGGGTCACCCTCGATATGGGAATAAGATCCACCCAAGGCAAGGGAATCCTAGACTAGGCTAAGGTTACAGGAAAACTTCACAGAGCAACTAGAAGGATTCTCTCTAGGAGCCTTCTTACACCCACTACTCACAAACTCTCATTCCCCACATGCCTGTTGCACCTGAGAGTATACACCTTTACAAGCATAGTCCATCAGTGCTTCACCTCCCTCTCTGGGTCTCGACAATAGGTCGGATAAGGAATTCTCAGAGATCCGTAGTTGGTGCTGGACTCTCTCTTGGATAAAACCACTTCCCAACAAACTCTCTCACCTAGAGAGAGTTTCTCACATGCTTGACAACCTGGTTCTTCAACCAACTTCATCTCAATTCCCATAAGGTGAGGATAAAAACAACAACAACTAGTCAATTCCACTTAGGAAACACAGAAGGCAACAACCCAAAGACAGTTCAGGTATGGACTTGACTTTGCGAGAGTGGATAGGCTGGGCTCACAGGACACATAGGTGACACGACTCAATTCACGGGTTTGCCACTAGTTTTCAGGGTGCGTGACAAGGAATCCACGCAGAGGTCGAACATAGACTCAATGGTTTAGAAAGAGGGTGTATTGGCCTCTCAAGAGAACATCACAGGCCTCGGGTTTCAGAGCTACATGAGGCATACAGAGATCAGACATAATTCATTGTTTCAGACAATTGACATCATAATGGAGGACGAACCCTGAACTCAGCTGATGCTTCATCTTTTAATCGCATGTGCCTAGGTTGACACTTGTCTTCCTGGATCTGCATGCGTTCCCTTTTGCACATGTTGGAGTTGCATGCTTGCCTTTCCTAGGAATTAGGATAAAAACATGTTTTGTCATCTAGATTTAGAATAATAATAAAATATTATTCTCAAGGACTTAAGCCCCCTAAGATTAGCCCCTCTTTCCAACCTTTCAGCCCCTTTTCCCATACCCACCCCGTAGAAGCTTAGTCCCCCATCACTCTTTCTTCGTGGTCGGTCGGCACGCAACGATGTTTAATCCTTATTAATGTTCTGCATATTACATATACAAAAAACAGGCTCCTGGCCTTTAACACTTAGGCTCTCCGGCCTAATAAACACATAAGGATACCAACTTATCAATACTCGGCTCACCAGCCTACAAAACATGATTACAATTCATAAACATGATTACAATTCATAATATAAATGGGGCACTACCAGGGGATATTACAATCCCCTCCCCTTATTTTTTCACTGTCCTCAGTGCAACTCTTTACACAACATCATCAAGATTTTCAAAATCTTCAAAAAGATGCGAGTATTATGCCCGCATAGAATCCTCATGCTCCCATGTGGCATCCTCATGACTGTACCAGATCCACTGGACTTTTATAAGCCTTATGGATCGATTCCAGAGTTGTTTTCTTTTCCGGTCCAATATGCGCACATGATGCACGTGCAAGACACCTTCTTGCTCCACCTGAATCACATTCCAATCGATTACATGATTAACATCAGATATATATTTATTAAGAAATGAAATATGAAACACATTATGTACAACCATGGATGTAGGTAATGCAAGCATATATGCAACTGGCCCAATCCTTTATAGGATTTCAAATGGCCCACAAAATATGGCTGCCAACTTGGAACTGTTTCCCAGCTTTAGGGAGCTTCTATTGGATTTTACTTTCAGGAAAACATGCTCACCCACTTTAAACTCTTTGTGGGTTTTGTTCTTATCAGCATAAATTTTCTGCCTGTCTTGGGAAGCTTTCAAATTTTGCTTATTTTTTAGCATTTGTTTTTCCATTTCCTTGAGAAACTCTGGCCCAATTACTTCCCTATCAACTAGATTATCCTTCTTACTTGAGTATTGCAACTTCTTCCATAAAGTGCTTCAAATGGGCTCATCTTCAACGATGCTTGATACCCATTATTGTAGGCGAATTCTACCAAGTGTAGGTAGTCTTGCCATTTCGATGGTTTGTTCATCACATACATCCTCAGTATGTCTTCTATTAATCGATTCACCTGCTCTGTCTGCCCATCCAACTTAGGATGATAAGTTGTACTGAATTTCAGATTCGTTCCGAACCCCTTGAATAACCCTTTCCAAAATTTGGAGGTGAATTTCAGGTCTCGGTCAGACACAATTGTCTTGGGAATACTATGCATTCGTGCTATTTCCCTCATAAAAATATTAGCAATGTTAGCTACCTTGTGGGTAGTATTTAATGGAATAAAATGGGCAGTTTTTTTAAGCTTGTCCACCACCACCATGATTGAATCATGTTGCTTGCCTATTCTAGGAAATCCTGTGATGAAATCCATTGTCACCACTTCCCACTTCCACTCAAGAATGGGTAAAGGATGCAACAATCCTATTGGGTTCTTGTGTTCAGCTTTAACCTTCTGGCACTCCATACATCTGGCGATGTATTCTGCAATCTCTTTCTTCATACCTGGCCAAAAGTAATGGTTCTTGACTGCTGCCACATTTTTCTGACATCCAGGGTGCCCAGCATAAGGCACATTATGCATTTCATGCAAAATCATAAGTTTCAAGTCCTGGACATTAGGTACATAAATTTTGTTCTTGTAGAGAAGTATTCCTTTAGCCCCTAATTTATAATTTTCCACTTTTTGTGGCATCTTACCTTGCTGTAGCTTTTCTACCAAATCTCTAACTGCAAATCTGTATTTGCAACTTCCAAAATTCTACCTTTAATATCAGTTCGGTACATGCTAATGGTTGTAGCATGTAATTCATGCACTCTCATGCTGAATGCATCAACCACTTTGTTCTCTTTTCCTTTGATATGCTTGATATCAAAGTCATGCTCACAGAGAAACTCCAACCACCTACTATGCCTAACATTCAAGGTTGGATGATCAAACAAATACTTCATATTGTTATGGTCTGTCCTTAGTTCGAACCTCCTTCCCATGAGGTAATGCATCCATTTATTTAGAGCGTGTACTATGGCTGCCAACTCCAAATCATGAGTTGCATAGTTCCTTTTGTGATCTTTCAACTTTCTGGATTCATAACAAATTACAAATCCATTATGACTGAGGACTCCTCCTAGTCCTTCTTTGCATGCATCTATACACACTACAAAGTCTTCATTCAGATCTGCAATCCTCAGGATTGGAGCACTGGTTAACAACTACTTCAATCGCTGAAAGATTTTCTCACATTCTTCTGTCCACTGAAACTTCTTCTCCTTCCTTTGCAAGGAAGTGATATGGTGAGCTATCCTTGTGAACCCTGCGATAAACCTTTTGTAATAGACCCATAAATGATATAACTTCTTTCACATTCTTTGGCACTGACCATTCTCTGATGGCCTCAATCTTCTCAGGATCTACATTTATCCCATCTTTCGAAATAATATGCCCCACGTAATGGATCTGCTCCTGATAAAATGAGCACTTGCTCAATTTGGAATACAGCTGGTGCTCTCTTAGAACTTACAACACCATCCTCAGATGATGTTCATGCTCTACCTCCGACTTGGAATACACCAGGATGTCATCTAAAAAGACTATGACAAACTTCTCTAGATAGTCCCTGAATACACCATTCATCAGGCACATAAAAACAACAGGTGCATTCGACAACCCAAATGACACCACTGTGAACTCGTAATGACCATAACTTGTTCTAAAGGCGTTCTTGCTGATGTATTCATCCTTTATCCTTACTTGGTGATATCTCGACCTGAGTCTATCTTCGAAAATATGTTCGCATCCTTCAACTGATTGAAGAGGTCATCAATCCTCGACAGAGGATATTTGTTCTTTACAGTTACTTTGTCTAATTGTTTGAAATCGATACACAATCTCAACGTCTCGTCCTTATTCTTCACAAAAAGGATCGAGGCTCCCCAAGGTGCCACACTTGGGCGTATATACTCCTTCTTCAGAAGCTCTTCAAGCTGCAATTGTAGCTCTTTGAGCTCCGACGTACTCATTCTGTAAGGATCTTTTGACACTAGAGCTGCTCCATGCATCAAGTTTACAGAGAAGTCGATATCTCTTTTTGAAGGTAGTCTGGGTACCTCCTGGAATACATCTTCAAAATCTTTTAGTACTATATGATATTCAATATTCAACACCTTATCCTTAGGTGTTTCCTCCACACGGGTTGCAAATAATTGACAACCTTTCATGTAGCACTTCTTTAGCTGCATTGCTGAGATTTCTTTGATAGCAACAACTCTAGGAATTTTTTGGACTGTTCTCCTATTCCCTTCCTTATCCAGGCAAGTGAATTATTTGTTACGACATTCCAAGATGGCATGTTGTTGGTCCAACTAGTCCATCCCAATTAGACAATCATAAGAACCTAAAGGCAGAATGGTCAATTCAGCCTTTGAGCTCAGTCCATTCATGTCCACATGACAAGACTTAACCAACTCAATGACTTTTCTCTTGGTTCATGTATCCAACTGCACTAACCAAGACTTTTCATGTTTTATTTTCGACAAATGAAAACTTTCCACCATTCTAGGATCTATATAACTATGGCTAGCCCCTGAATCAATTAAAACAATAAATGGTTGGTTGTTAATCATATCTTCCACTTCAATCATGTGCGACTGATATTCAGCTTGCTTGTTGTCCAGGGCTGCGTAGATCCTTGGCATTCTATTTCCCATGTCCTCCACTATTTCATCTTGCTGAACATTATGGACAACTCTCACTTTTCCATTTTTATGGGGACAATATCTGTACTTGTGGTTCCCTTGACAATGCCAACACTGAATGGGTGTCTACCTTGGCCTTTGTTCCCCTACGTCAACCATTCTTGGCTCTCTAAACGATGGCTGTCCTTGAGGACTGTTTCTGAAAAAGGACGGCTTAGTTCCCTTCTTCCTCTGATCCATCTGGAATTTCTTCTTGTCATCCCAAGCCTTCCAAAAAGTAGGTTTTTCTCTTTGCTGCTCATATAAGCATTTCACTCTTCTTATCATCTCTTCCATAGTCTTAGGGCCATCATACTGGATCTTGTCACCGATGGAAGGTGGCAATCCACTCAGATACCTCTGAATCTTGACAGTCTCATCTTTGATGAACAAAACATACTTCAACAATTCCAAAAATATTCGCTCGTATTCATCAATGGTCATGCTGCCCAGCTTGAGTTCAAAGAAATATTTCATCTTCCTGTCATAATATATTTTAGTCAAGTATTTATTCTCAAAATAACTCTTGAATTCTCTCCAAGTGATATCTTTCTCTCTAATGTGTTGTACCTGCACAAGTTGATCCCACCACATGGATTCCTTTCCTTTAAGTTGATACATTGCAATTCTTCCTTATGCATGAGAGGAATAATTCTACGGTTGGAAATATTTCCCATGCCAAGCAACCATGTTTCGACATATTACTCCTTCTTATGTTCTCCATCAAACGTAGGAGGCTTAATATTGTTCATTTTTCCCTTCAGTTCATCCACTCCAGATCTCCTGTTCTTTCTRGTAGGATATGGGCTTGAACTACTGTGTGCCCTCCTCTTGGAGCGACCTTGGGAGTGATGATGGTGTCTAAGAACACTCGATCTTCTTCCCTCAGAAGTAYGGTGACTCCCTGTTTTGCTTGAGTCTCTCTCCTTGTCCAACTTCTTTTCTATTCTCTCCAGACTCTTCATCAAATTTAAGTTGAATTCTCCCTGCTTGTCCTTAGCTTTCGTAAGCTTCTTACTATCTGCTCGATGAGTTTGGGAAATTTTCTGCAATCGTTCAATGGTTTTCATCATATTCCCTTCCTTATCTAACTCATCTCCATGTCCATTGGAGTTTGACCCTTCAACTCCCAAATGAATATCCATTCCTTTTGCTTCATCCTCAGAACTTGAAGCAGTCTATGCCTCTTCCATTTCTTTGCACGCAGTGGAAACTCTATTCGGTTATGGCACTCGTTGAACTCTGCAAACACAACGTGAATTCAACCATAATTTGTCAGGCCATCATTCCTTAACAGTTCCCACAACATTCATAAACAAATTTGATTCAAGAAAACGTTCAGTTTTCATGAATTTTTCGAGCTCTGCTCGGCTCTATAGTAAACTCAGGCCGTATCCCTTTTCTCTCAGTTCCCCAACCCATGCGACCAAGGTTTGTGACCAAGCACTAGATCTAAAGGTTCTCTAATCGGGACTTCAATTTTCAGAAAACTCCAATCATAGAACATCAGTTATTTAGAGTTCTGAATTACCGAACTCACGAGGCAGACGAATCCACCATCCACCACACCTAACATCCGATGATGGACATACACAAGGAAAATCCTGTCATCGAATCCTCCGGGACATTGGAGCTTCAAGACTTCGGATTTTTGGGTTTTGGATGTTCGGGACTTCAGTACTGGAAGCTTCCACACTCGCTTCCCTCTCCAACTCCCGACTTTCGAACTTCCGACCTTTCTAGCCTCCGGTACACAACACAGTTGTCACCAACTATAGTGGTGAAACGTGGTGTACTTAATAAGATCCACGTTACCCCAGGCGATGTCATCCAACCCCACTGCATCTAATTTTTTCCCTTCGGGACCCACTGACACGTGGCACACATCCCATGTGTCCATGTCCATCCAAGTGGCGTCAGCATGACCCACTACTTTAGCTCTTCAGGACTTCGTAATTTGGGGCTTCGAGAGTTTGTGTGTTAGCACATCCCACTTCTCTCGACAACCAAACTCCTGAAATAACAATCTTCTTGATCCAACGATCAAGCTATTTTTCCCAGATCTATGGTGTAGATCTTCTCGGGATTTCGGAGTTTTAGGTTTTGGAGGTTTGTGTCTCAGTGCACCCCGCTTCTCCCAATTTACGAACTCCGAAAGGCTTCCAGGATAACCTTCCTACGCCTTCTCAGGATTTGATGGTCGTAAATGACTCTCCTTTTTCCCTAACAGATCCTATGGCTCTCAAAACCCCAAGTGTTGAGTTCTATCTCTCTCTCTTTGGTCAAACACCACGTCGGCTGCAGTTTTATTCTACGCTACTCCTCCTGAACTTCGTAACATGGCCAAGCAACCCGTTGGCACTAAGAAATATTCTAAGGTTCGAAATTTGTTCCATCTGAACACCATTTCAACTCAAAACCTTGGGTCCAAAGACCACCTATCCGGGCCATCTAGGTTAAGCGTCGAAACCTGGGGCTCTGATACCATATTGTAACAACCCCGACCATCAACCCCACTGTCAGGGAACGCTACTACATAGAATAACGCTTATATAGTATGCATTTAAATGAAGTTAAATGACTTAACAAAGAAAACATATAATTACTGCTAACATACATAATTAATGGAATTAATAGTAAATATCATTGCAATGGAATACATGATAATATTGCAAGCATCACAGACATGCATTTTAATTGAAATTAAACACATGCATATACTTATCTTTGAAACTGTTGTAACCCCACCAACTACGTGCAGAACTTCCACGAACTTCCCAGCCTTAGACCTTGTTTCTCATCATGCTCAGCAGTGGGTCACCCCCGAGATGGGACTAAGCTCCACCCAAGGCAAGGGAATCCTAGACTAGGCTGAGGTTACAGGAAAACTGCACAAAGCAACTGGAAGGATTCTCTCCAGGAGCCTTCTTACGCCCACTACTCACAAACTCTCATGTCCCACATGCCTGTTCAACCCGGAATTATACACCTTCACAAGCACAGTCTGTCGGTGCTTCACCTCCCTCTTTGGGTCTCGAAAATATGCTGGATTAAGAATTCTCAAAGCTCCATAGCTGGTGCTGGACTTTCTCTGGGAGAAAACCACTTCCCAACAGACTCTCTCATCTGGAGAGAGTTGTTCATAGGCCTAACAACCTGCCTCTTCTAACACAGACCTGAAAACTCGGTTCTTCAACCAGCTTCAGCCCAATTCTCGCAAGGTGAGGATAACAACAACAACAATTGGTTAATTCCACTCAGGAAACAAAGAAGGCAACAACCCAAAGATAGTTTAGGTAGGAACTTGACTCTGCAAGAGCGGATAGGCTGGGCTCATAGGAAACATAGGTGACACAGCTCAATTAACGATTTAGCCATTGTTTTTCAAGGTGCATGACAAGAAATGCACACAGATGTTGAACATAGACTCAACGGTTCAGACAGAGGGTGTATCGACCTCTCAAGAAAACATCACAGGCCTTGGGTTTCAGATCTGCGTGAGGCATACAAAGATCAGACATAATTCATTGTTTCAGACAATCGATGGTAGAATGGAGGATGAACCCTGAACTTAGCTGACGCTTCAGATTTTAACCGCATGCACCCAGGTAGACACTTGTCTTCCTGCAGCTGCATGTGTTCCCTTTTGCACACGTTGGAGCTGCATGCTTGCCTCTCCCAGGACTTAGGATAAAAACATGTTTTGTCATCTAGCTTTAGAATAAAAATAAAATATTATTCTCAAGGACTTAAGCCCCCTAAGCTTAGCCCCTCTTTCCAACCTTTCATCCCCTTTTCCCTTACCCACCTCGTGGAAGATTAGTACCCCCATCACTCTTTCTTCATGGTCGGTCTACACACAAGGATGTTTAATCTTTATTAATGTTATGCATATTACATATACAAAAACATGCTCCTAGCCTTTAACACTTAGGATATCCTACCTATTAAACACATAAGCCTACCAACTTATCAATACTCGGCTCACCAGCCTACAAAACATGATTACAATTCATAATATAACTGGGGCACTACCAGGGGATATTACAATGCAACTACAAATAATGTGGATCCCTCTATTTCCTTTTTCTCACAGAAAGTATCCCACCAATCTTTGACATGGGGGACGACCTTGTAAGTTTTAAATCTGTGAAGTAAAGAAATGCATACAGATTCTCCTAAGAAAAACATAAATTAATCAATGGCTCATACACACAATACAAAAATATTTACGCTGGAAACCCTTAACTGGGAGAAAACCAACCTTCCTTGGTGCCGCACCTTTCAACTCTTCATTGTATTAATTTCATCATTCACAATACAATATATACAATATTTTAGATATTTCATAGCTTCCAAAACCATAATCCCTTAATCCGGGATTAATTTAGAAAACCGCTAAAAATAGAAAAATCCATTAAAATAGAAAAAATCGCCCCCCCCAAAAATTAGGAGTGTTGCCTTGAACCTCGACGGCTCTGGGCGGAACGCTACATGTAACCAGGAGGGCCAATCTTGGCCCCCCTGGAACCCCGCCTAGGAAATCTCCCAACGCACACGACATAAAGGGAGAAGGAAGTTGGGATCGCCAGACACAATTGTCGAATCTGACGTGCCCACACACACACATGCAAATAATATAACACATACCCAACATTCTTCCACTTGTTGTTTTCTTTGCATACAAGGATTCACAGGATTGCATAGTCAACAATCCAGGGAAATAATGCCCATTGTTACTCTACACTAGGAGAACTTCTCTATGCTCACAGACTTTGTCAATGAATCTACAACATTATTCAAAGTGCCAACCTTTTCCAGCAACACCTTATTTTCTTCAACCATGTCTCTCACAAAGTGATATTGAACATCAATATGCTTTGTCTTTGAATGATAAGCAGGGTTCTTTTCCAGGAAGATTTCACTCTGACTTTCATAATCTAATCTCATTACTTGTTATACCGACCCAATACCTGATCACAATCTTTGTAACCATACTTCTTCCTTGTTTTCATGAGTGGCTCCCATGTATTCAACTTCTATAGTTGATAGTGCCACTACAACCTGTCTTTTTTTCATCCAAATGATTGCTCCTCCAAATAGGTTAAACACACACCAACTTGTAGATCTTCTGTGATCTAGATATCCAACCCAATCTGCATCAACAAACCCATGTATGTCCAACACTCTATCCAATTATGGTCTTCCTTGGCTACGCAATCCATAACTGGTAGTTCCATGCAAATACCTGAATACCTTCTTTACTGTTGTCCAATGCTCCTTCTCTGGTTTTGACATATACCTACTCAAAACTCCCACTGCATGTGCAATGTCTGGTCTAGTACAAACCATTGCATACATCAAACTACAACTGCACTAGCATACAGAACATGGGACATGTCCTCTTCTTCTTCTCATGTCTTGGGAAACTGATATGTAGATTCCTTTACACCTATAGGAATAAGAACCTTGATCAGTTTACTTCCATGCATATTAAACCTCTGCAATATCATCTCAACATATTTCTCTGATTCAACCAAAGTTTGATGTTTGCATGATCTCTTTTAATCTCCATTCCCATAATGAATTTAGCGGCACCGAGATCCTTCATGTCAAATTTGGAGGATAGCTGCGATTTCACCTCCTTAATAGTATCCATGTTATTTCCTACCAACAACAATTCATCAACATACAACACTACATAAATGAAGTGATTACCAACCTGCTCGGAATATACACTATGATCAGACCTACTTCTCGCAAATCCCAATCCAAGGATGTATGTGTCAAACTTTTGGTGCCACATCCTAGGTGATTTCTTTAGACCATATAGTGACTTCTTTAGCTTACAGACCAACTCTTTCTTTCCTTTCACTACAAATCCTTCTGGCTTCTTCATGTAGATTTATTCTTCCAGATCCCCATGTAAGAATGATGTCTTCACATCCATCTGTTCCACTTCAATATAGAAAGAAACAACAATAGATAAAATAAATATAATAGAAGTTAACTTGGAAACAAGAGAAAAAATCTCACCAAAGTCAATTCCCTCTACTTGGGAATAACCTTTTTTTACTAACCAAGCTTTGTATTTCTCCACTTTTCCTTCTGCATTAAACTTCTTCTTAAACAACCATTTTCTACCAACATATTTTCTTCCAGTTGGAAACTCAACTACATCCCATGCTTCATTCTTATTAATGACATCCATTTCTTCAACCATGGCCTTCTTCCAGAGTTTACTATCCTATGGATTCACTACTTCCCTGACAGTTTTGGGATCATCATCAGTAATAGATAAAGCAAAATTAGAACGAAAATCAGGTGGATTATACCTTTCCGGTTTCCTTCTTTCCCTCACCGATCTCGTCAATATTGGGGTATAAGGTTCTTCTTCTGCTTCATCTTCTTCAGTTGATTCAGATTTTTCATCATCCAACTCAAACTCTATTTTCTCAGGTTCTTCTTACCTTGGTAGGAATTCCTATTTGGAAACATCTTTCACCTCTCTAAAAAAAACATCCCGACTGTAAACATTCTTCTTAGTTTCTGAGTTCCAAAGATTATAACCTTTCACACCATATTTATAACCAATAAAGATACACTTTTCGGCTTTATTATCCAACTTACTCCTATTCTCCTTTGGAACATGTACATAAGCATCACAACCAAACACTCTGAGAAGATGTTCAAGAGAGGGTTTCTTACCATTCCATACCTCATGTGTATTTTTATCATCCAACGCTGATGAGGGTGATTGATTGATCAAGTAACATGCTATACCCACTACCTCTGCCCATAATTCATGTCCTAACTTGGCACCACTAACCATGCTCCTTTCTTTTTCCATCAATGTCATGTTCATCCTTTCTGCAACTCCATTTTGTTGAGGTGTCTATGGAGTAGTCTTCTTCCTTGCTATACCACACTTCTTACATAATTCTTCGAATTCATTTCCGCATAATTCTCCACCATTATTTGTCCTCAATACCTTTAATTTCTTCTCTGTTTGATTTTCTACCAGTGCCTTAAACTATTTAAATTTATCAAATACCTCAGATTTCTTTCTAAGAAAATAAATCCATGTGTTCCTTGAGATATCATCTATGAATGAAACATAATACACAGATTTACCTAGTGATGGAACATGCATAGGTCCAAACACATTATTGTGTATCAAATCTAAGATCCCATTTGCTCTTGTAGCACCATATGGGAATATTACTCGATTCTATTTACCATATATGCAATGTTCATAGAAATCAAAATCCAAAGTGAAATTAGACATATCTTCAACCATACCTTTACCATGTAGTGTTCGAAGTCCCTTTTCTCCAATATGCCCCGGTATTTGATGCCACAACATGGTCTTCTTTCCAGGGACAATATTGGTATTGTCTTATTTATTTCTCTGCTCAGGGACAACAAAACTATTACACCCATTAGTATAAGTGCTTCCCAACAATTTTCATATAGTTCCACACCGAAATCCCCTCATCAATACCATTGCTCCTCATACCATATTACAAGTGCCCTTTCCCCTCAGTATCCACACCTGCATCATCCAACTTGCTTACAGATATTAAGCTCCTGGCTAGTTTTGGAATGTACAAAATCCCAGGGAGAGTTCTAATCCTTCCATATTTTAGCAATAACTTAACCCTTCCACGTCCCATAATTTTGGTTGTCGAGTCATCCCCTAGGAATACATCACTGCCATTGTATTTTTTATGTTCACAAAACCACTCCCTATGAGGATTCATATGATATGACACACCCGAGTCGATCAACCATACACCACGGTATACATGTGTACCTATAGATGCCATGAAAACATCACCTTCTTCTTCAGTGGAGGTTTTCGCCTCTATGGAAGAGGCATTATCAGATCCCTTTGGTTTATCAACCTTCTTAGACATGCAATCTTTCTTATAATTCCATTATTTACCACACTTCCAACATTTCCTCAAAGATTTTCCGAGAGACTTAGATCTACCTTTAAATATAGATCTCCCCCCCTGAATACTTATCGGGATTCGTGTCTTGGGTAAAACCTCTTACAAATAAAGCATATGTTCTCTGACCATCCATGCTTTTCCACCTCATCTCTTCAGATAACAAGGATGCAACTACATCCTCATACTTCAATGTAGATTGAGTGGTACTATCGATTTCTACAACCAGATTATCCCAAGAGTTTGGCAAAGAAAATAACAAAGTAATACATGTATATTATTCTACAATCATAATATTAACAGAGACAAGTTGACTTACTAGAGTATTGAAGGCATTTAGATTTTCTGTCACATAATACCCATCTTCCATCCTAATATGATACAACTTATTTTGAAGAAACAACTTATTTACCAGGGACTTTGATTGATACAAATTCCCTAACTTATCCCATAGTTCCTTGGCTGTAGAATCTCCTGAGACATTCAACAACGCCAAATTTTGCAAGCAGAGTCGAACAGTAGTCCTTGCACTTCTATCCAACTTCTCCCAATCCTCCTTCGACATACCAGTAGGTTGTGTACTAGTATTTTGTGTACCATAAGATTATGTACCAGTAGACTTTGTTCCAATAGACTGCGTACCAGTGGGATATATACCAAGATCCACAATGATCCATTGTTCTTTGTCTACAAGAAGGTCCTCCATATTGAGATTCCATAGCTCGAAGTTTTTACCGTTGAACTTCTCAATATCGATTCTAGAAGAGCTCGCCATTCCTCTTTCTACACTCAAAGCACCACTGAAAATCTCCCACTGAACCTAGGTTTATCAAAAACCCAAGATAAACTTGATCTATCAAGATCGAGCCAAACCCTCAGCAACAAAGGTGTCCCCTTGAAGCCAAGAACAAGCTTTGATACCACATGTAAGTTTTAAACATGTGAAGTAAAACAATGCATACATATTCTCCTAAGAAAAAAAGAAATTAATCAATGGCTCATACAAAGTACATAGAGATTTACGCTGGAAACCCTTAACTGGGAAAAAACCAACCTTCCTTGGTGTCACACCTTTAAACTCTTCATTGTATTAATTTCACCATTCACAATACAATATATACAATATTTTGGGTATTCCATAGCTTCCAAAAACCTAATCCCTTAATCTGGGATTAATTTAGAAAACCACTAAAAATAGCGAAATCTGCTAAAATAGAAAAAACCACCCAAAAACAAATTTTGGGGTGCTGCCACGAACCCCAATGACTCGAAGATACTACCCAGAGCCAAACGTTGCGCTTAACCAAGGGGGGGAAATCCTACCCCCCTAGAAAGTGCCCAATGCACATGACAAAAAGGGCGAAGGAAGTTGGGATTGTTAGACGCAGTTTTCAAATCTGATGCACCCACACAAACACACATGCAAATAATATAAAACATACCCAACAGGCCTCGAGGAGAGAAAATATAATATTTTCTCTATCGGAAAAGTTGTGGACAGAAAAATACTCTTCTAGAAGTTTTAACCATTTATCTACGACATTCGCATATATTTGACCTTCAAATATAATAATATCAAAGTTGATCTGTACCTTGAAGGGGGTGGCACCTCCGCTTGAGGTGGATGCATCACTTTTCGACAGTCGTCGAAAGATTTGTGCAAAGATGTCCATCATTTCATTCCTCTATCACTCAAGGGATTCCTCGAGCAACATTTTGAAAGGATCTCCTATCCCGTCGTCTTTATTTTCACCCGCTATGGGAAGTTTCTTGGGCATGTGAGAGCAGTTTTCCTCAAGAGAAACAAGCTCAAGACCCAACTCTCTATACCCTGACTGCGTCGAGGACATGAACTAAAAAAAATGACAAGGAGCAAACCTCTTTGATACCACTGATCCATATTTAGGAGCAGAACGAAATGAAACCACATTTTTATAAAATTAACACAGGGACACATTGAACAATAACAAATATACAGTAAAACTTGACTTCTATTAAATAAGAAATATGTTGAAACTGTAAAATGCAGACTAAAAACAAGCTTTCTAGAATGGTGGCAGCTTATCTAAGAGAAGAGATGTGACGACTATGCTCATTCGCAAGAAGATGAGTACAATGAGGCTCTGAAGGAATTTTTACAATAAACATGAATGCAAAAAAACCTAGACATTCAAAAACCTAGCCCTAGGAGATGAAGTGCCAAAAGTCATGTGGGCCCTGTTGGGGTAAGTTAGTACATCAACTTCCCGAGGTCGCAACTTTTGCATGCGATCTCTGTTTTGAGCGCATGATAGCTCGTTGGAAAGGTATTGATGAGGATATTCATTTAGGGGGGTAAATTAGAGCCTTTGACTATAATTGACTTGAATGATCACGATAAAGCGATGTTTAGGCCCTTAAAATGGCCCCGAAAGTCCAGGAACCGAAAATCTGCTAAAAATAGTAAGTTGCCAAAAAAACTATTTTGATCCAGTTGGAAAAAGTGGGTGGCCACCAAGATCCTCCTGAATCATCGAATTGGTAAAGAATTTCATTCTTCCCAGAGAAATCATCGACAACTGACGACCGATGGTCGAGTCGGCCAGTTTAGCGATATATTACAATTCGGTTGTTAAAGGAAAGGGCATGACACAACATCCTCCTAGAATTTTGAATTGGGAACTTAAATTTTCTTTAAAAGTAATAAAACAATTTTGCAGTAGTAAAAAAAACATAGCAATGAGTGGAAAATTGCAACTTGTGAATGATGTAACTTTTCGCTCAGAACTCAGAATGAGGCATAAGTATAGCCGTTGGAGAGTTGTTTCAAAGAGTAATATGTCGAAGGAATTAGAGTTTGGTTTGGTGAATTGTGTTATTCACACTACTACATATGGGGTCATATTTCGACAAAAAGTTTTGATGAAAAGGATAAATTCAATCATATCATCACAAATTATGACATAATATTAAAATTTTAACATTTTTTTTCCTGGGCACCCTGATGAACGTCGTAGTTCCAATGAACATCTATATCACTCAACATTTCAATGATCGTTGATCTACCCATGAACCTAGAGGATACCAACTACCTGTTTGAAAACGGTTTAACGGTCACTAACTTCACTAACTTGGTTAACTTTGACATAGTCAATGTTCGTTAGAACATCGACAGAGGTTAGTGTTTTTGAAAATTTTGTTGTAGGTGTGACAATTATAATTTTTTTTTATGCTAATTGATCGTTGCATGATTTATTAGGGTTTTTGCTATGTGCTACTTGCCTCAAATCCAATTCTTGATCTACATAACTTTGATTTTGTACTTTGAAGGTTACAAGTTTTTAATATTACTTTGTCTTTTTTTTAAATACCCATATTAGATCCCTAACCCTTAGACCCTCTTTCATTTGGGGACACTAATTTTCCCCTAGGAAATAGGTATGAACATGTCTACTCAATTCCATTTAATTACTATACAATTTGTCTTAGTGTCGTTCTCTTTTATTGTTTGATTTTATTACTTGCTTATAGTCAAGATTTGGAACTTATGTGATAAAAATGTATGGTTTTGATTTGTTTATTAATTGTTGGTTACTGTTATAAACCTTTAATAAATCTATGATGGAAATAAATTAATTCTATAGTACATATAGGGTCAATATAATTCGATGATATTTGTACCGTAACAATATATAATCTATATATTAATGTACTTATATTGCTTCAGTGGTTTTTGTTGTAAATATAGGAAATCCCAATGCCAACACCTGAAGAGAGTCAAAGGACGATTGTTAGGTTAAGGGATGCATGAGAGGCATTGGTCGGTACTGATGGGAAATTTTATTTCCCTTGCAATCAATGTAGGGGTTTGAAAAGAAGAAGACTTGTAAAAAAAACAACTGAAAGAAATTGTTTTATATATGGGCATTATGAAGGGGGGCATACATTTTTTCCCATGGTAAGTTATTCATTATATATGTCTTTGCATTGATTCTATTTATAAAATTTTATTTTGTTTAAATTTTTGTTATATACACTAATGTTATTGATTGTTTGTAATTGTAAAGATAAATCCTCCTAGGTGTTTGTCGCTGGATAAATATCTGCCAAGTAGTAGTAGAAATACTATTGTACAAGATGTGGAAGAGGGTGTGAATTTTTAAGATCACGTCAATCCTATGGAAGAAGATGACTCCAATAACATTGTTGAGCCGGATGATGGGACAAAAGATTGATCCAATACATGTTTTCTCCTATCGATGGGGAAAAATATGATGATATTTATGATGTACCTCTGCTTGAGAAGGTAGAACAACCTATTTATGAAGGCTCAAGCACAAATATTCTCTCTACTATAATGTTGTTGGTGAACTTGAAGGTAATGAATGGTTTTTCAAACACTTGTCTCACACATATCCTAAGGGAGGTAATATAATTTGTCACATATTATACGTAAAGTTTGACTTTATTTTTCTCTATTTTAAGTGTCAATTAATGTGTAAATTAGGGATGCAATAGTTTTTATTACTATTATTTACATTAACTAGCTTTTTTTTATGTTGTAGATTGTTAGGTGAATTTTTCTTACCATTGTCAAATAATTTACCTCGCACATACCAAGAGATGTGTGTCATTATGAAATATACTGGAATGGAGTATCAAGATATTGATGCATGTATAAATGATAATATTATATATTATGGAAAATATGCATCAGAAATGAAATGCCCGCAATGTCAAATCAGTAGATATCAAACCAATCAAGTAACAAAAAAGGTGTCTCACAAGGTTCTTCGTCATATTACGATAATTCCACGTTTGCAACGATTGTTTAGATGCGAAAGTATTGCATAGTTTATGGATTACTGTGCACGACACATAAGTGGAGATGATGTTCTTCGAATGCCTGCAAATGGTTCTTCATTTAAGAACATCAAAGAAATATGGACCACTTTTAAAGAAGAACCTCGCAATGCTAGGATTTCATTGGAAGTTGATGGTGTCAATCCATTTGGTGAGCTCATGCCTATTTAATAGGTGTGGCCTATTTTTATTATAAACACTAACCTTCCTCCTTGGATTCCAATAAAGAGGGAGCACAAGATGTTGGCAATGATTGTTCCAAGCATTTTTTTACAAAATTGGTTTGAATGTTGTATTTCGTTTTTCTTATTCATTCCATAATTACTTATATATATATATATATAGAAGGTAGTAATTATGTGTAATTTCACCTGATTAGGTAATTACCAAGTGAAATATATGAAAGTATATATTGAGCCTCTTGTCGACCAACTACTAAAGTTATGGGTTGACCTCACTATCTACAACATCTCTAGACCAATAGGGAAAAGGAAATTTCAATTCCATGGAATACTTACATGGACATCATGATGCCCCAAGGCTAACACATTTTTTTGGTATGTAACATAATGATGGAATTTAATAGTATATATAATTTTATGAAAATATGATGCATTCTTCTTAAATATCAATTCCTCATTATATAAATAATACTGACATTAATCCATATAATCTTCAGGTATTCAAACAAAGGGTAAACTTGCATGTCCAGTTTGTGGTCCTAGGATTAAATCACGTCATTCAATAACTCTAGGAAAGGAGGTATTTGATGAGTATAGGCACTTCCTCCCTAAGAACTATAGGTATCAAACTACATAAAAACATCTTTTCGATTTGAGAAAAGAGACTGCAATAAAACCATGAAGAATGAAAACTCACCTATGGAAGTTGGAATACAATAGATTAAATAATCAAGGTAAACATTTAGTCTATCTATCTGCATGTATATTAATGTTTTACTATTTTAATTTCTATCAAAATCTATTTATTGTATCTAACGATTATTGTTGTAATCTCATTAATTATTTTTCATAAATGTTGTTAAGGAATTAATGGGATTCCACAAGGAATGAAAAGTTACCCTGTACAATTCAATAGGTTTCCCTACTATGAGCACCTAAAAACAACTCATTTGTGTGATACAATTCATATCGGAAGAATGTAACATAAAATTTGTGGAGAATTGTATATGGAAGGAGTTATAATTTTTTTTTTTGTTAAAATTTGTACTGACATTGAGGAAGCCAATCATGCACTACAAAACATGATTTATTCAAATAGCAATGGAGTACACCGAAATAGTCTTCCATGGTTATTTACATATTAGGAAAGCAATGTTGTAAAAGAAGTCATTCGGAAAATTGAATTTCCCACGGGATTTGATTCAAACATAAAGAATATCTTAACGAAGAAAGGTGATTTTGGTGGGGTGAAAACTCATGACTGACATAACTTCATTAAGGTAATTATTTTGGACATGGATTTCTATATTGGTAAATATACGACTTTTTTAGTATTACAATATGGTTTTCATTTCATAAAAAATAATGATCCCTTTGTTGTTACAGTATGTTCTACCTCTATCTCTACCTAGAATCTTTGACAACAATATAAAACAAGTTATATATGATCTTGGAAAATACATCAGGTAAATATTAATGATTTATATGCAAAATCATTGTTTCTCAACTTGTCGACATTTGTTTTATTTTCAATGTATATACAACATTGTTGTTGAAACCGATGATTTGATTTGTTATAGCATGTGTAGGTGGTTTTCATCTAAAGAAATCCATAAAGAAGATATAAAATATTGGAGGAGAGAAATTCACCGACGAATGTGCGAAATGAAAAAGTATCTACCTTCGAAATTTTTCAATGCATAAGAATACTACCTCATACACCAAGTTGAGGATGTTGAAATTTGTGAACATGTACACACAAGGTCAATGGGGATGGTGGAGAGGCACTTGAAGTCATTGAAGGATTTTGTTAAACATAGAGCACGTCCCAAGGGATATATGGTGGAGGGATATATGGTATATCAATCCTTGGTGTATATTAGTCAGTATATTCCTAAATTAGTAGGAAAAATCATGAAGGTGCCTCAGATTTGGGATCTCAATTCCATTAACAAATTTCATGGGGAGGTCTTGGTCGGGAAAAGCAGAATGAGGAAAGTGAAAGGTAATTGGATGGTATAGATCGATAATAATTTTCATTAATATTGATTTATTTCTATATTGTACTTATTTGAGTTTTATTTAACTTCCATGATCAATTATTATTTAATATTTACTCTAATTACTATTTTTTATTCTTTTTTCATACAACTGGTCGAGAGTGGGATGCACCACATTTTTACATCGCAAACAATATTGCTTGGATGAAAGTATGGATAGATCGATGTAATATACAATGTAATGGTAGGTTATCATGGGAAGGGGTGGCTACTTTGCTTAAAGAATCTCATCGTATCAATATACCAATCTTATTCAGAGGTAAATTGATGTAGCATAGGGTTTAAAAGATAAATAGGCAAGCATATTATTCACCCACATCATGTTTCAATTATTTTACATTCTCTTAATCTAGGTCATGGTGTGTTTCTTTTATAAAGTTTTACTAAGTATAAATATCATGTTTATTCATTAACAAATATGCATTTTTTTACGTGTGGGGCATATTGTAGTTGAGAAACCACAATTCTATGTGGTGCAGTGGTTGTAAATTTCACATCAAAAGGTTGGATGATAAGAAGAAAACCTATGATTATGGGATAACAATAGTATTTCAGGTCACTAATGTTTCCTCTAGAAGTGACAAACATCCAACAATATCAAAAAATAGATATTATGGGTATTTGAATGATATAATCAAGTGTGACTTTAATTCCTTCAAGTTAGTTTTGTTCGAGGTCAAATGGTATAGGTTACAGATGAATGAAATTGATCCTGAAAGAACTATTATTGAGCATGCCAATCAATTTACCATGGTTAATACAAGGACGTTTGAGCTGGGTACAAAAACGTATGCTCTTCAAAGCCAATGTGAGTAGGTATTTTATTCATAGGTTCTAGGTAAATCACGTTGGTCGTACGTTGTTAGATGTGATACAAGAGGAAGTCCTGTAAAGTATAATGTACAAGAAGAAGATAATATTGAATAATACGAAGATGTAGAGGAGCATGAGGTAGATATACCATCAGATGAAGAAGTCAATGAAGCTGAGCCAGATGTCGATGACAA
>SNQJ01S0059319.1:85626-109425 GCA_010110895.2 Picea sitchensis
GGAGACATAGGAGCCCATATCGACAGAGGAGTGATATAGGAGATAAAGGAGCCCGATAACCCTAGCTTGAGAAACATTGGAGACAAGTGATCTCTAGCTCGAGCAATGATTCTAAAATCGGTAAGTTTTTCAATATCCTGAAGCCTGCAAATTCTCAAAACCCTAACCTCTTATTTGTTGATAATAGAATGAGGAAATAAGGGTACAATGTAACTCCTCCATCTGCTATAAACAAAATTGGCCAAGGTGGAATTCCCTCCTACTTTCTAAGAATAATCATCCATGGAATATCCAATTCAAGTTCCCTTACACATTCTAAACATAGGTGTGTAAATCTTATAATATAAACACCCTCTATGTTGCCATGAATGCATTGAAAACATGTAGCTCCTTCAAGGTGGGAACCCTCATTGTTGGCTATGAATAAATTCCTGAAATAATATTGAACAACATTAAAGGAGTGCACACCTTCCATAGTTTTTAACTACTCCTAATTATGACTACCACCTCTCACTGGAATGTTTCCCATAATAGGCACCATAATGCAGTGGAGCAATCTATGTGAGTATCATGTAACTTCTTGAAGGTGGGAATCCTCTTGTGTTAATAAAATCTCATGTGAAGGGAATAAAATTAATTATTCCTCCAAAATAGAAACAACCCTATCCTCATCAAATTTCCTACTTAAATTTGACTTTACAACCATCACATACAATCTCCAAAAGAAGTTGGCTACATGTCATCAAATTGATTAAAAATGCCATGTGATACGTGCCTCTCATCTACTTTACATGGTCACTTGGTTATGAAAATAACACAACAATACGTAGTTAATGGCATAACAAAAGTGTTAAGTTTAGTAGAAAGGTCAGTGCCTTCCAATCTTCATAACTCCTAAAAAACTATGCCCTCCTATTGCTAATAATGCATGAGAACAGATCCAAAAATGGAAACAAGGACCAATCCTTAATTGTTGATAGGAGAATGAAAACACACTAGAGATAGAAACATAAAATAATAAATGAATACTAAAACAAACAACGTCCTTCTCCAACAACCAATCTAATTTGATCATAAAATCTAGTGCCTACTACTTCTTTTCAAGCTTCAAAATCTGTCATATTGGTTATAGTTTCAAGGTTGAGCTTGCAATTTTTTTTGGAATACTAGATATGCTTGAACTTTATATTACATTCATTCCTTGGTATGGATTGGATAATTGGAAGCCTTCTAAAAAATGTTATATTTTTATCACTACTATTATATTTCAAGAAATTTTTAAATGTCAATTAGATCAATTGGAACTGAGCTCGACATGTACAATTTCCATGAGAAATTGTGCGTTTGCATGTATACTTTATTGGTTTTAATATTTCGAATTAATTGTATCTTTGAATACCAAGGATGAATACCAATGTCTTCACCTTAATGTCAATCAACTATTTGTTACCTCTAATATCCACACAAATGTAAGTCCAATCATTGAGAAAAAATTCTAGGGAAACTTAGAATTTTCACCCATTGTCACCTTAGGGGACACTTCCCTCACTTTTGGTTGGTTATTTTCTAGCACAATGGGGGGTTTCCATAATTGGATTTCCAATCTCTCCCAAAAGATCAAATAACTAATAGTAGATTTGGAAAAACAAAGCGTTAATGTTTGAAATAAATAGATGATGGTTGATTCAAGTAGATGAGTGCCTTATCCATTGGGAGAACGAGTCCAAGATAATTCTATGAAATGGAAACTTAGTTATGAAGCATACTAAACCAACAAACATGCCCTAAATATTAGTATTTCCATCCATAACATATTTGTAAACTATACTTTCAACCAATGTACTAAGCTAGAAAAGATACTATAGCACATCCATTAAGTACTAGCCTCAAGATGTAACACTGAAGATGAATATATGAAGTAAAAATACAATCTTCCATTGAATAATCATTCCCATAAATTGCATAATTCATATTTGATATTCTCAATCCTTAAGAGGACAAGCAAGTCACTCTTTTCATCCCTCCAAAGTTGGTTAACAAACACTATAATAGCATAAATATTTTCTAGCAAGGAAAATAAAAACAAGGTACTTAATAACAACATTACAATGCAATATCACAACATTGAATATGCCCAAAACCAAGCTCCAAATATACAAATATATATTTAATATCCAACCCAATTGTCTAGGGAATTTCTCCATAAAGGAAAACACACCATGAAAATAAGGATGTGACTCTTTTATAGTTACATTTCCAGCTAATAGAACTCTCTAGAAAAACCTAGAGAACCCTCCTCTTAGGTTATCTTTGAGCATCTCAAAGGTTGTTCTAGAGACTTCTAAGTAGGATGCGACTCTCTTTTATAGTTACATTTATAGCTAATAGAAGTCTCTAGAAAACCTTAGAGAACCCACCTCTTAGTTTTTTTTTTACCATGTCAAAGGGTGTTCTAGACACTTATAAGTATCACACCTTCCTAGCTACATTGAATGAAAGGTTTCTAGAAATTTCCATGTGGGGCACCATCTCTTTATTTGAATAAAAATGTTTTCTAGATACATCCATGGGGGTTATTCCTCTAGAATATTGTTTGATTAAACTTCTAATATAATATCATAAACAAAATTGTAGAAGATCATGGATCTAGCATGTAGTAAGCTCTAGAATCATATTCAAGATAAGGTGATTTTCAAGAGAGATATTCCAACAATCTCTTCACTAAAATAGAGATAAATCCCCCAAAGTAGATAGAGTGCTCCTTTTATATTTGTAATCTCTCTAGTGGATCATGTGAAGGGGCTAAAATTACCTCCAAATATGTAAATTGTTCCTTGGGAGCCATGATGATTTCAAAAATCCTCAGACCAATGAGTTGTATGAATCTTTAAAAATTCACATGTCATTGGTATAGTGCTATTGAAAATGAAAATTGGGATTTCATTTCCATGTGGTAAAACTATTCATTGTGTGCACCAAAATCAAACACAATACACTTTAGGACATGTTATTAGTCTATAGATGAAATTCATTTGCATGATATCAAAGTTCACAGTGAGATTAGAAAGGGTGTAATCCTAGGTGCTAACACATACAATATACCCGTGTTTCCTCAATGACATTTTTTATTAGCATGAGTCTTCCTCCCATGGAGAGTACACCATGAATCTATTCTCCTTGATATCCTTTCATACACCCACATCTAGTCATTCATGGGTTAGTCATTTTCCTTCGAATGGAAACCATGATATTTTATACTATCATAATTTTTTTTAAGTTGGTAAGGAAATATAGTTTAGATTAGATGAGCTTGAGGATCCCCTATCTTTTGATAGACTAAATAAGACTTTTGGTAATAAATTTTGCATGTCAGTGGCTAAAAACAAAAAGTTATCATCTTATCAAGTACCCTATCTTCCCTAACAAAATCATTTCCAAATAGTATCAAATATAGTAAATGCGTTATTGTGTCAACCCTTGAAACTTTAATTCCCTTGATATGAACTTCTCTCTTTAAGTTCCTTAGTAACCTAATTTTCTTCTTTATGAAATGTAATTCTTCTTGGATTACTCCCACATCATAAAAAATCAATCCATCATTTAGAAACCCAACTTGTTCATTGGAAATGAAAATTGATAAAATTGGTTTCAATCTCCAACTATGATTTTTGTAAATGTTGATGTATAGAGAGATCGTTTTGTAGCTTTCAAAATATGGTGGGCTGCATTCCTTTGGGATTTTGGTAATGAAAGATGAGTTGAAAGGACCAAAACTTTTTCCTACTCTTATAAAATCATCTACCACATGAAGGTATTTCCCTATTATATTAAAATAACTATTATATAACTTGATAGGATTCAAAATTTTATGGAACCCAAATCGTCAAAGCAGGACATGCCCTAAAATGGGCCCTACAAGTCAATAGCTCCAATTTTTCCACCTAAAAAGTACCAAAATAGATAACAAATTATATAATTATCCATTTCAGATCATACCTTCCCATTTACGAGGTTTGATAGAAACCATGATATCAACCTAAACTACACAACTTCTTCTATAGAAATTTGGGGTCCATTCGCTAGATCAAATTCACTTGTCGCTTATTTCAAATTCTTTAATGAAATCCACTCTTATTGATACTGAGTTGTTGGAATTAAATACAACTAGGTATAGTCACAACCAACAAACAAATGTGATTTCCAAGAGGTTGGACAAATGGCTTATGAAGGACCCATTACTTATTTCATTGGACAAATTCAAATCATATGTCTTGAAATGGGGCAACTCAAAATTGCAATCTTGTTTCAATTTAGGCATACTTACTTTGAGTAGTGAAAATTTCCATATAGCAATATCCCTTTGAATTTTCTACCCTACATGTTATTATTGAGAAGTCTAGACAAATATCCTCAAAGGTCTATTGTTGCTTTTGTGACTTTTGGAAGGCATTTGACTTTATTCATAGACATTTATTCATTGAGAAGATTTGTGCCTTGAATGCACCTTACTTATGAGTGAAACTTACAAGCCCCACCTTTAGTATGAAACATTATTCCATATAAGTATTATTTAGACACTTATTCCATATTCACCAAAGAAAAAAGTTTGAATCATGTCAAGCCCAATGTTCACATGTGATTATTATGATCATGTTTGGCACAAGCATTTTGACGATGTCTATTCAGGTGAAGGAAGTGTATAAATTCAATCATATCGTTGCTAACTATGTTTTCTCATTCGAAGGAGTGTGGGTACAAATGAACTTGTACCTATCATACCTATCATGCTTGAGCGAGGGAATTTCTGGAGGGATGGGGGAAAGTGTTACGACGTCCAACACATCTAACAGGGTGGGATCAACTAGAGGTGAAAAGGTCAGAAGAAAATTTTGTAGGTGCATGGAATTCTTTCTTGTTGAAGGAGGTTTATGTTCATGTGAGGATGAGAGAATAGTTGATGTCAAGCTTCCTTTGAGGTACAAAAATATACTGGGGTACCCAATGAACTTCCTCAGTTGGACACTAACTTTTGTGTCAATGAGAGGATTTATCACATTGCTCCATAATCCATACATGGTATGGGTGTAATCTCCATTGATGACATAAAGGTGAAATATAGAGGACTTGTTGATTTGATGGAGTATGTTGGACTATGATACGACTATGGATATTGGTTGAGGCTGGTTCAATACATGCCTAATCCAGGTGGATATTGGTGGCCACCCACCTTTTTCGACTGGCTCAAAACAATTTTTTGGCAATTTACTATTTTTAGCAGGTTTAAACTTCCGAGGCCATTTTGAGGGCCTAAATGAAGGTTTTTCGAGATAGAGATCGAGGTTATTAGTAATAGTGAAAGGCATGATTAATCCCCCAAAATGAATCTCCTCGACGATACCTTTCCAACGAGCTATCATACACCTAAAACAGAGATCGTATGCAAAAGTTATGACCCCGGGAAATTGATGTACTAACTTACCCAAACAGGGCCCACATGACTTTTGGCGCTTCATCTCCTAGGCTTAGGTTTTTGGATGTCTAAGTTTTTTGTCATTCCTGTTATTGTAAAAATGCCTTCAGAGCCTCATTGTAATCATCTTCTTGCGAATGCGAGTAGCCAACACATCTCTTCTCAAAGATAAGCTGCCACCATTCTAGTGAGTCTTTCACTCTGTATTTTTACAGTCTTTGTACATTTCTTTCATTAATAGAAATCATGTATTACTGTATATCTGTGTTTATGGTTGCATCTATGATACATTTATGTTATATTATTGAATATCTGTGATATCTCTGTGCATTTCTTTATTATATCTCCGATCTCATTTCATGCCGAAAATAATTCGGATCAGTGGTATCAGAGCAGGTTGTTCTTGATAATTTTTTCAGTGCATGTTCCCGGTGAGGTTCGAGTATAGAAAGTTGGGTCTTGAGCTTGTCTCTCTTGAATACAATCTCTCTCTCACACCCAAGAAACCCTCAATGGTGGAAGAAAATAAAAAACGATGGAGCAGATGATCCTATCAATCTGTTGCTTGAGCAAGCTCTCACGTGACAGAGGGACGAAATGATGGAGAATTTTTCCCACATCCTTAAATGATTGCCGATAGCATCAGGAGCATATTCATCAAGCGACCAATTTGGAGACACCTCACCTTTCAAGGTACAAGTTAATTTTTATAATCCTATATTTGAAGGACAGATAGATGCAGAAGCCCTAGAAAAATGGTTAACTCTGTTAGAAGGTTATTTCTCTGTTCACAATTTTTCTGACAAAGAAAAGATCACCTTCACACTCCTTAAAGCTCTCCCTCATGTCAAACAATGGTGGGAAACTTGCTGGGAGCAAATTTCCACAGAGGAGTCTGGAATATATGGGGCCGATCCCACTTGGGATTTTTTTGTGGATGCGGTAAAGGAACAATATTACCCTGTTGGCAACTATGAGGACTAGTACATGAGATGAACCACACTGTGGAAAGAGAAGGGCCAAGTAGTTCCGGAGTTCACCAATACTTTCCATACCTTGCGCATTAAGATGGGTATCAAAGACTCCAAGCGAGATTTGGCTCTAAAATACCGTGGGGCTCTACACAGATACATCTAGACTGAAATGGATTTTCTGGACATCTCATCACTCGATGTTGCTTATCGATATGCTGTTAAAATTGAGCAGAAATTTAAGCACCAGAACAAATGGGAATTCGGGTCTACAAATCCGCAAAAACCAAAGTATGACAAAGACGACCCTAACAAACAGTCTCCCGAAAACTAGTCCAAGACACAGGAAAATAAGGGTCATGGGAAGACAAAGAAGGACACCAAAAAATGGTGTGATTTCCAAAAAATTCCCCTGACACAACACCAATGAATGTCGCTCAAAACAATCATTGGTGGCCGAGATCAAAGACAAGGAGTCGAACTCTGATTCAGAATCTGATTCTGAAAATACTGGTAAATGATAGATCATTGACACAGACCCCACTACTATTGTCACGGCCACAACAATTCAAAAAGAAGAACCAACAGATCCTGAAGCGGGGGAGAACCTTTTTCATTCATAGATGTGGGTGAATGGGACCCTGCTGCATTTTATTGTTGATAGTGGAAGCTAGAAAATCCTCATCTCAACAGAGGCCGTCAAACAGTTGGAATTGTCAACACCACCACACCCGTAGCCATGCAACATTGGGTGGCTTCGGCAAGGACAAGATCTCTATGTCAGCCAACAGTGTCGATTGTCATACGACATCCAACCCTTCAAGGATGAGGTATTATGTGATGTTTCCCCACTGGATGTCTGTGATGTTCTCTTGGGCCAACCATATATGTGGAGACACCATGCTGTTTATGAGTCTTGACCTCGTAGGGTCATTTTTACTTTGGGGGGTCATCTCTACAGAATACTAGAGGTAGTTCCAACTATTGTTCCACCTAAAAAGTGTCGCAAGGTAGTATCTCATACTACAAAATTCAGCTTCTTCACAATCTGTTCAAAAGGGGAACATAAGGAGACTGCAACAACTACAGCCTCGCCCCCTGCACCTTCTATCCAACAAAAGCAGGTCGACAAGGTTGCAACAAATCACAAAGATTCCTTCTGCACACATTCCTCTCATGTAGTTCAACTTTTTGAACAACCTCAGCTTCAACAAGTTCATGACAAACTTCCACAAACTAAGCAATGCGACGTCTCTAGC
The DNA here is from genome assembly GCA_010110895.2 of Picea sitchensis. Taxonomy (NCBI): domain Eukaryota; kingdom Viridiplantae; phylum Streptophyta; class Pinopsida; order Pinales; family Pinaceae; genus Picea; species Picea sitchensis. The sequence continues at coordinate 93,327 of SNQJ01S0059319.1, forward strand.
AATACATGTAGCTCACCAAGATGGAGATCCAACAAATGATTTTCCCTCTCCCCCGGGAACTCAATGCAATGGAGACCATTGCTTCCTAAGGATGGAGGATTGATCCAGGTGGATATTGGTGGCCACCCACCTTTTTCGACCGGCTCAAAACAATTTTCTGGCAATTTTGGAAATTTACTATTTTTAGTAGGTTTAAACTTCCGAGGCCATTTTGAGGGCCTAAATGAGGGTTTTTCTATATCTAGGTTATAAAACATAGCCAAAGGCATGATTGATCCCCCAAAATTAATCTCCTTTACCATACCTTTCCAATGAGCTATCATACACCTAAAACAAAGATCGTATGCAAAAGTTATGACCCCGGGAAGTTGATGTACTAACTTACCCAAACGGGGCCCACATGACTTTTGGTGCTTCATCTCCTAGGGTTAGGTTTTTGGATGTCTAGGGTTTTTGGAATTCCTGTTATTGTAAAAATTCCTTCAGAGCCTCATTGTAATCATCTTCTTGCGAATGTGAGTAGACGTCACATCTCTTCTCAGAGATAAGTTGCCACCATTCTAGCAAGTCTTTCACTCTGTATTTTTACAGTCTCTGTACATTTATTTCATTAATAGAAATCATGTATTATTGTATATCTGTGTTTATGGTTGCATCTATGATACATTTCTATTATATTATTGAATATCTATGATATCTCTGTGCATTTCTTTATTATATCTCTGATCTCATTTCATGCGTAGAAAATAATCAGGATCAATGCAGTATGCAAAGATATGTGATTGGTGAAAATTATACCAACTAAAGACAACGATAAAGGCTAAAAAGGTGACAATGTATATTGATGGAAACCCAAAGGCATTGGGCAATATTGTAGGGATTATTAACAATACAATACCAATGATAATAAGAAATAAACCCAATTGTATATTTAAGGGGCATGAAAGTGGAATATTTAATAGTAGTGGGCAATATTGTAGGGCTTATTAACAATACAAGACCCAAGAAAACAAGAAATCAACCCATTGTATATTTGAGGGGCATGAAGGAAATTGAATATTTGTATGCGTAGTGAAAACGATAACTGTAGGGAAAGCGTTGTTGATCGATTATGATTTGAATTGAATCGATGTAAGCACTACTATTATGGGGGTAAACATGTTCTACCAGTATACCAAACATGTAATTAATGTTTTCTTTTTTATATCTTTAACATACATTTTAATAGCTCATGCTTCTTAGATTATTTTCTAAGATTCTAAATTGTCATGCATCTTATAATGTGGCAGAGTGATCATGGGAAGGCACTGGCTAGATCAAAGCATCTATAACACTAATTTCATATCAATTCTTGGTTACAATAATTGAATTAACATTTGTATTTGTTGATGTAGTCGAGCACACTGTCAGAGAAGGATGTTGCATGGAATGAAATATATGATTTATTCAACTTGGGGGAAACAATTTGAAATGTCTTGAGAAAGGAAAATAAGGAATACATTGAATTGGATAGATATAGGCCACTTACAGAGGAGGTAAAAAAAGGATGGAAATTCCAAGGAAAGATATAAAACAATATGGGGTAAGCGTAATTAAAAAAAAAAGAGACTATTTTAGACATATATTGATTTATGAAATTTTTGTCTGATATTGTTATATCAACAATACTCTAAAATTTTCTTTCTATAGGAAATTTTGAATATAATGGGAAAACCTGGTCATGGGGACATTGTTGGTGGTAGAGATGCACAAACTCCACATTGTCCTAGTGTTACGAGGAAAATATCTATATGGCTAGGGGTAAACCACAACATATGGAGATGACTGCAAAAATCAAATCTAATCTCAAGTATTCTATATAGAAAATATGATAACAAGACAAGATAAAAGTCCTACCTCATCTAGACATTCAATGAAGTCCACCATTCAACACTTGACCCAAAGAAATGTACCTGCAACTAGTCCTCAACAACCAAGAAACAAAAGCATATGGTGATAATAGATAATTTTTGCACATTCAATAGCATAATCCATCAATATTCGTAACAAATATGCCCATGGAATAACAATTCAAATATTCACAAGTTATCAATTGGACGATAAAAGAGTATTTCTATTAAGATGTAATCAATAGAAGTGAATGAGTTACAAAATTCTATGTCGCCACGGTTCGGAACCGAGAAACTAAGTTCCTTCCAGATGGTCCTCCACCACTTCAATCCTCCACCAACGACAAGCTCATATAAGAGAGAAAATGAGGTTCTCAATCAATAAGGGAAGAGCTTGGGGGTTGAACAATGTGTTTAGACTTAAAGTACAAAGGGATGCAGACTCAATGTGAAGTGAATAATTTCTCTAGAGTAACTTTTCTCTCAAAATTGAATTCTTCTCCTCTTTTCCATAACTTGGATTTGGCCCATTTATAGCCTTCAAGTGGAACTAAAGGGTCGAGTTGAAACGTTTTCAGTATATGGAAGGCCAAGGATCATAGATCTTGTGACGTGACATGGAAACCCAACACCATTTTTTAATTTTGGGCACAAATCTCAATGTATGCGGGTTGTAGTGGAGCAACCTACATATACACATGCTTTAATATAGGTAGGGCACGTATATGTGGAAAAATCATGTTTTTCTCTCTGGGATTTGCAAAAAGGGACTTCAAGTCTGCATAGGGAAATGGAAAAGGCCCTCTTTGCAAGTTTGCCTGGGGTGAGGAAAATATCGCTATAACACCTAGCACGCAACACATACTTGTGAGGCTATTCTCCTATTTGTCTATGGCTCAGAGGACTGAAACTTATGGGGCCCATCAGACACCCCCACTACACATGCTAGACCGTGCTCATGAGGGTCTACAGGGTGAACCTCATGAGGATATTGGTTATGCGGATCCAAAACATTGTTATCCTAGGGAAACACGTGCTCAAAGCTCGAGAACACTCTCCATCAAGTTGTTGGTGGATGAAAACTTGGTTCCCTTGAAGATACAACAAATCCCAGGTATTTTTGAATATGTTAAATAGTTAATTCTTACCATTTGATTGAAACATACATCTTTCATATTATTTTAATCTAATTATCATATAATTTTTCAGGAAAAAATATTTTTTATAGGACCTTGCACCACAAGGATATAGAGATCTTCAGGCCCACCATTCACACATAGTGGAATGCCCAGAATAAATATTTGTAAAAGAATCTTATAAACCATATGGCCGACTTGTTTAGTGATATATTCAACAAGTATAAAATCACCTCGAGGGCCGGTACATATTTGAAATATGTTAGAGATCAATATAGGGTTCAATTGAAAAAGAACCCTAAGTTTGATCGTCCTCTTTCCATTCCTGAGAGGGAATGGAAGAATATACAGGAGGACGCAAAGGCGAGTGCATTAAGAAGTGAAGGGAAGATGTCACTTGGCCCTGGAAGGTAATATGTGATATTTTGAATTGAATATGCTAAATTTAATTTAGTTTTATAGAAAAAAACACGACATCTTATAACATACTTGAAAATTTTTGTAGGCTCCCAAACACATCAAAAGCAACAAAATCAAGACTAGATAAACATGGTCAACACAAACTTGGCCAAGGTGGTTACTTGAGATTAAAATCTATAATTGTAAGTACAAAATACTTTATTCATATTATACATATCATCATGAAATTTTTATCTAATTGCATCCAATAAGAAAAAATTCATATCTTATGCCATGGTATGCAAGGGGATACCTTCAAAAGTATCATCCAAAAATAATATTTGATGCTCGACTTCAAGTTCGACTTTCAAGTTGTGGTGAAAAATTGACAAAGGAAGGGATCACAGACACAATCTGACGCTTCAAATGAGTTGGTAAATAAAATGAAAAGATTGTAGTTGTTGATTACTTGTCCAATATATTTACAATTGATTTTACCCATCAATTGATTATGTCTCTATATGTTTTAAGCAGGAAAACAACACCAGTTCATTTGAAGGTGGTGGAAAACAACCCCATGATACTAGTAGTTCACAAACCCATCATGGTATGCATGTCTTTAAAATAAAATGTATAATATGACGATTATAAATATTTCCCTCAGATGGTGTACTTATAACTTTTCTTTTTTCAATGGCAGATCATGAAGATGAGGATGCTCGAAGAGGAGAGGAACCGACAACAATCCAACCAATGGTGCCCACTACTCCTCCTGGTAAAAAGCATAGTAATGATATTTGTACTAATGAAACAATGCTATGAATAATAATTAACCATGTCTTTTTAACACTTTTTGTTATTGTAGTGGATGTGCTCCTTTTAGTGCATCAACATCCATGTCTTTCTACTATAAGTAGTAGAATGCTTGAGATGACCCATCACCTTCATGCAGTAGAATAAAACCCAATAGTTGAAGGTTGTCATAGAGATGAACATGATGATGATACACTAATTAGTTTTATTAAAAAGAAGAAACACAAAAAACAAGTGATTGTACATATTTTCAGGACAATTTTTATTAATATAAATTGTTGACTATACAATTTTTTGTTTTTCTAGTTGTGCGTGGACCTTATATGTTCTGTATACATGTACCTTCGTTCTTTAATTTATCTTTAATTATTTTTTTGCTACTTGTTATGCATGATTGGGTTTGGGGAATTGAGAGTGATGTGAGGGGGGGGGGAGGGGCCAAACGAGCTTCCACCTTTATGTGGTTGGTCATTTTTAGTAGAGAATAAATTATTCTCAAAACCAAGAGCTCAGTCATGAGGTATTCCCATTTAGTATTTCTAGAGAATCGTACATATTTAATTATTATTTAGTCATATAAAATTTAATTCTCTTTGTCAAATGCAAGCTCATTGATGTTTAATTATTATTCAGTCATTTAACATATTATTGTATTTGACAAATGCAGTTCCGAAGGGTGATCACCTCCACGATCCACAATGCACTTCCAACAAGGTTTTTGTTGCCCATGTTTTTCTAATCTTTCCTTAGTTGTTTTTAATGTGTATGGGAGCCTATGAAAAAAAACCAAGGCAAGACTAAAAAACATGGGCAACACAAACTTCGCCAAGGTGGTTACTTGAGATTAAAAGATCAAATGGGAGATAGATAAATAATGACAAGACAATGATGGATTCAATGAAATAGTGACATGTTTAATTATTATTCAACCATATAACGTTTAATTCTCTTTTTCAAATGCAACCTCATTGATGTTTAGTTATTATTCAGTTAGTTAACCTATTATTGTCTTTGACAAATGCAGGTTTGAAGGGCGGTCACCTCGACCACAATCCACAATACATTTTTGACAAGGTAAAAATCATTTACTTCTCTTGCATCATTAGATAGTTACATTGTTAGTTACAATCTCAAGCTGCTCATTACATCAACAAGTATATTTCTCTCATGTTTGGTTTATTCACCATGCCTTTGTGGGATGACACATTTGTACAACATGCACCCATATATAATCTAGTAAAATCCTATCTGACCTATTTTTTCCAAGTTATACCAATATCACTTAATACTATCAATACACCAAATGAAGGTTGATCCACTTGCTCCACAACATTATTTGTTTTCTCTAATGGGTAATTCTTAGCATAGTGATTATTTTAATAGATCCAACAAACAATGGGCTTACCTCCATTTTTGTCTTTAAGTGCATCTGGTTGCCTAGTTTTACCCTTGCTAGATTTCCTAGATGGATTTGTCTTTTCTTTTCCTTTATTCTTGTTCTTTCTATGTTGCTTCTCTCATGAACTTCCTTCATCTAATTCTATACTTCTTCCTACATTCTTGAAGTAGAGAAACTTACCTACTACAACTATGGCCAAGTAAAGATTATGCATGTTCTAATGTCATAGTGCGTTTTGCACCCAAGGTTGTATCCCCTTCATAAAATGAGACAACACATATTCATCGGCCACGCCCTTGATTTCCAACATAAGGCCTGAAAACACCTTGATGCACTCCTAGACCTTGTTTGTATGCTTAAGATCCATTAACTTGTTTCGTGCAATCCAAGTTTGATTCCCTGGTAAAACATAGGCCTTCGAGGTCTATTTCATTTTTTTTCATTAGAACTATCAGTTACCAATGTTCTCCCTTGGAGGAGAATAACGTTCAAGAAACATGCACAAATTGTGAAACAATCAACAATTTGACATTCCAACTTTCCTTTAGAAAATTTGTTCTCTAATACCAACTTTCATGACCATAGATATTCCCACCTAATTTTTCACTTAAAGTAGACATGTGGCCCTCATGCTACACACTTAAATATTAGGTAGTTACAACCAACTCCTTGAACGATGCCCAAGGAATTTTAGCTAATTCCTTGTCATTGGTGTTTGTGCCACTATAAATGGCCTTATTTCTTTGTCAGTTGTGTTGAAACCCCAAAATGTGGCACTCTTTCCCAACATGCTCTTCCTAGAAAATTGCACCTCATGAACCAAGGAACGTCCAACCCACTTTGGTTTTAATTCTCCCCAAAATGCATCAATTGTCCAATTTTTCTTATGTAACCTATATAATAAGGTCACCTCCTGGAAACTCTTATCTCTTTGCCATGTTTGCATATCTACACTTACTAAAATGTTTTTCGATCTTGTAAAACACTTAGGCACATGTTACTCTACCTAGTAAGCCTACCTCATGCTTACATCATATGGCTCTGTCCCATCATCATACACAATTACCATCCCATTAATATCATTGCTTGAATTTTATCCAACATATCTCTAAAAGATTTAGGAGAAAAATACCATGAATTTGAATAGAAATGTGAGCATTTAAACTAATCTTGGTAGAGTAGGAAGTCTGTGTTGTCTTTGTTGTCTATTGGATTGAAAATATCATTAAGGATCTTGAATAAAAATTTCAGCCTCGATTAAGCGAGGAAAATCTTTAGAAAAAGGTACATCATACTTTCTTCCTCTTTTGCCTTTGACTGGTTTAACTACATTTAAAGGAATGTTAGTGTCCAATGCTAGCATATTTTTGTCTTGGTAATAGGGGTCTAGAATCCAAGAGGATATTCACCTATCCACGAGGGAATTTTCCTACAACACAAGGTTGAATAGAGTATTCATTTTTTGTAATTAGTCCATCCGGTCCTTAAAAGGGTTAAACTTACACCTCCTTTCAAATCCATTTAACGATTGTGAAAGGAAACAAGCTCACTCGACAATATTCTCATGTTTAGGGAGTTTGAAAAGGGATTAAAGGAGACTCCAAAGAGTTCCTTTTTTTGTATAGTTTTTACGAGCCCGAAAAAGTGATAAAAGTATACTCAATAACTTATTCTCATGTATTTACGATTATGAGAAAGAAAAAAGACTAAGATCATGGTTATCTGTTTCATTTTTTAACGAGCTTGCAATGGAGAATGAAACTGTGCTAGGAGTGCCTGCTTCATTTTTAAACAATCTTGAAATAGAGACTAAAACTCTGCTTAGGGTTGGTTTCATTTTTACATGAGCTTGAAACTAGAAAATAAACTATGCTCGGGGTAGGTTTCATTTTTACACAAGCTTGAAATAGAGAAAAACTATGCTGGGATTGGTTTCATTTTTATGTGAGCTTGAAACTGAGAATAAAACTATGCTCGGGTGATACCCATTAGCATATTTTCTTCCAAAAATGATATTTATAGGTTGGTACTCTTCCCCCAGCATGATCTACGGGATATAACGGCTTAACTCCAACATGATGTCTAGAGGCTGGATACATGACCCCCAAGAATCCTTTCATTCATCAACTCTTCTTCTGTACTTGATTGGACTCCTGGTTACTAATAGGAATAGGTTCAAAAAAGAGGGAGGAAGGAAGAGGATCAATTGACACAGACATAGGAAAAGAAGGTTCAAGTACTATATCTAGTAGAAGACTCAACTCAATTGGACGGGGGTCCGTTTCATTTTTTAACGAGCTTGACATGGACAATGTACTGTGCTCATGGGTATCTGTTTAATTTTTTAATGATGTTGACACAGAAAGGGAACTTTCCCCCAATGGAGTCGCAAGTCTATTGTAGGGTAAATGAACCCTCCAGGAGTTACCTCCATTAGGCTCTTCCTAGACCTAAGACAAAATAGATATGCAAGCTATAGATTTTCCTAGATCTAAATCACATATGAAAATACTCTACTAGTTGATGGAATGAAAGGTTTACCCAGTGATCATACGGTTTTCCCAACACACTCCTTATTTGTTAGCTTCTTCGAAGATTCCCTTTTCTCTTACCAACATGGATATGCACACATAAAGACACAAAGAAACCTTTCACAAGATGAAGTGAATCATGTATAAATGGATAATAGACCTAGTGACATAACATAAACATAATAATGGATAATAAACCTTACAAGGATTATAACAATTACATACAATCAAGTAAGGGGAAAATATTGTACATATTCTATGAATGGACAAATGATTTACAACTTACAATCAAGGAATTTGATGCAGTCTTTTCCCAAGTTCCTTGCCCAAGCTCTGTAATCAAACTTCCAGAATAAGTTTACTTTCAACTTTATCCTCCCCCTTTTCCCATGAGAGACCCCCATTATTTATAGGATAGTAGAGATAAGATCAAAGGGTAGTTTGGATAAGATCTCCATTCCAAATATGAAAATCTTCTCGAGGTTGAACCATGAAAAATCTGAGACTTAATCTCATCTCATGGAAACTAATCCTAAATAGGGAGTAACAGACCATGTCACACCCTACATGCTTGCAGGGAGCGATCAATCACCTTTTGAAAGAGGACAAGGAGTGACCAACACTTTTTGGTCATGGGATGTAAAGGGAAAACCAACGACCAGGAAAAAAAGGACTGCAAACTCAAGGGAAAAGTGTTATAATTCAGTGTTTCAGATTGTTAACCTCTAGATGATCTCCAATAGGTGACCAGGTGGAATTTTTTTTTATAACACTTACTACTTTATTTAATCATGCAACTTCAAGGTACCCTCAATGTTTCCCCTCTTGTAGACCCCATTGATCAAGGTTATGGGATATTTTCACCCTGTAGGAGTTACCCCCCTTAGTCTCTCCCTAGACCTAAGATGAAATAGAGATACAAATGATGGACCTTCCTAGATCTAAATCATACATAGAAATGATCTATAAGTGAATGGAATAAAAGGGCTTACTCGGTCACTTGACGGTTGTCCCTGCATGCTCCTTTGTTGTCTTCTTTCTTGAAGATGTATTTCACTATTGTCAATGTGGTTTTTCACACATGATGACACAAACAAACTCCTTTCACATGATCAAACATATCATGTATAGATTTATAAGAGATCTAATGATATAACATGAACATCCTATTTTTTTCCAAATATTATGATAATCATATACAATCAAATAAGAGGGAAAGTAATTTGCATATTCAATTGATCAAATGGAACAATTTACAACGTACAATCTGATAGTTTGATGAAGCTCTAACCAAATTCCTTGCCCAAGCTCCATGTCTAATCCGCCAGTATAAACTTACTTTCTCCTTTCCTATCCCCCTTTTACCATGAGAGGACCCCATTATTGATACGATAGTATAGATAAGATCAAAGGGTAGTTTGGATAAGATCTCCATTCCCAAGATGAAAATCTTCTCGAGGTCAAACAAATTTTTTTTTGAGGCTTAATCTCATCTCATGGAAACTAATATTAAATAGGTAGTAACAGACCTAGTCGCACCTTGCATGCTTGCAGGGAGCGATCGGTTTCCTTTTGAAATAGGACAAGGAGATACCAACAAATTTTGGTCACAGGTTGTAAAGGGACAACTAGTGACCAGGCAAAAAGGGACTGCAAACTCAGGGGAAAAGTGGTATAATTCAATTTTGCATATTGTTAACCTCTAGATGATGCTCATCAGGTGAAAAATAATTGTATAAAAATTTCTACTTTATTTAATCGTGCAAATTCAAGGCACCTTTGATGTTTACCCTCTTGCAGTTCCCATTGATCAACGTTATATAAAGTAACATCATCTGAAACCAAACCCATTCACTTCATTTCCTCAAGCACTTTCTTTCTTCTTTTATTTTCCCTCCTTAAAAAAAGAATGGAAAATCATATTAAAATTGTTGACATTAGGAGGGACACCATTATCTAGCATCTCTATATAGAACTCCCAAAAACCACTCATGGAATTTGATTTAAAAAGACTCTTAAGGAAATTACAATACTTGCAAGGGAATTAAGCAATTTTGTTTTCTCATCAACCTTAAAGATTCTATGGAATCTAAGACCATGTCAACCTATATATTAGGGTTCATTAACATATTGTGAACTCCAAGAGGTCATTTTTTTATGAGGAACCCATGTGTCCTTGAGTACCTGAAACACAAAATAATTTGAATGGTATTATGTAATCTTATCATAATGGCATATATATAATTGAATACATGGTACAATCAAAATAGTACCCAAAAGTATATAAGAACCAACATGGATATTCATATACTGAGTATACAGAGTATTTCCATCATAAATAGTTTGTATCCACTAGTCTATAACCTTATAGGAGAAAACTTAAAATAAGTTATTCATAAAAACAATAATATCTTTAAATTTCAAGGGACATTCTTTCTTTGTTTATATTGGTAAAGGAGATAATTGGTTTTGAATTAGAGCACACATGAACATACAAAAAATATATCAATATGATTATTTAACCAAGATTACCCCTTGAATCCCTCATATGGGGTGACATATGTCTAGCATTGGAAACCTGGCACTCATGTGGATAGGGGAGTTAATACCCCTAGCTGCTAGTCTCATATCCAACCTGCTCAACATGCCTAGCATTCAAGTCGTAGTAGTATTAGTGCGTTGGTGAGGTAAGGGTGATTTAATGGATCTCATTGTGAACCCGCTATGACTCACTAGAGCAGGTATGATGCAACTGGTTGGCATCCCCTCTGTCTTCATGGAACTCCTCTCTGTCACCTCAATGGTTTATATGAAGGTAAGGTCTCATAGGAATTTTATCATTGTACATTTCCTTTTGGTACTCTATTCTCTGTCCAAGCCCCCTCTCCATAGGCAAGCTCTCACTCTAGGGGATTCCCTCTCCCTGCTGATGTCCATTCTTTATCGATTCCTCACTTGTAATGTGCACACAATCTCCTTCTCAATGGAACGGGTTCTTTGTTGGCCTCTCGACCTCCCTCCCTGTTGTAACTCCATTATGCCAAGGGGGCAAGGCAAGCCCAAATGAGGGATGACATACTACAACTTCATAGCCTGATACAATTTCCCATACCCCTCATTTCCCTCTAACCCATCAACCAACTCTCTTAGACCCTCCCACTCAAACCAAAATTGGCTTGAAGATCCCCAGCCTCCTCTAGGAAATATGGAGTTGCCACCTCACTTTTCTGACCCCATGATCGACTCAGGAGGATACCCAATTGAGGAATATAATCCTCCAAACGAGATGGAAACCACCATAGCAATACCAGATCCCTTCGACAATGTCATCCGCTCAATTCATCCTACAATGGCTCCAAGTGGTTGTGTGGTCGAGGAAGAAATTCCCCCCAGTTGGGTGAAATATTGGATAGCAAGGAATGTCCTGGATACCACAGAGTTATCCCACTAGTTATCCATGGAAGAGAATCCACCGAATGAATTTGATACAACAACAACACAACATGAGGCAACGATCATGAGCACATAGCATGTTTCTCTCAACCCACACTGTTTTTCGGATGACCACCTTCAACTGATCTTCGAGATGCGACGGAACCTAGAGGACAAACTCCAAAATTAGAGCATCCTCATCCGCCGCATGGACCTCCTGTTCGAATCCCTGTCTAGTGCACCCACCTAGAAGCATTGTCTGACTTGCAGCCAACTGTTCGTCTTCACTGCAACAATGATGGAAGCCCGGGTTCGCCGCACCTTTATTTTTTTAAGAATTTTGTTTTACAAGAATCAATTACAGTCAGTTTTTTTTGTTGTTGTTAAAACTTTGGCTTCTGGCTATAGCCATGTCTATATATTTTGTAGGCCACCTATTATAGTTTCCATGCATGTGGTAGAACATGTGGCAGACTTTGAACAATGTATTGATGTGAAACTATATAAGGAAATATAATATTTTTTATTAATTTTTTTTTTATTATTACCCCTTGAATCATTCAAGAAATACAGAGAGCTTCCTAAAAACATATATAAAACAATTCTTGATTTCTCCATAATCTATGCAAATTCTATAAACAATACATACATACATACATATAGAATTTTCAGAACACAAATGATAAATTTGTCTGTTTGTATATGCAAACCCAACACTTGACTAAGGCAAAGTGATTTTTCACCCAACTATAGCTTGTTCTCTATGGACACTACCTCTTAGCTAGGTTATGATACCACTACGGAAAAAAAGAAATGCATAATTCTCAGGCTAGTCTTTCAATATTAGAGAAAGAAGATTACTAACCAAGTGTCTCATTGTTGAGTTTTTGAAGATAGAGCAGTTCTTTGGCACCCACAATACCTACCCCACACAACACAAGGAGATTCTTCCTTCTTTTCTCAAAAATATCGCAGAAGCACCCTCCCTCCAAAGCTCTCTAGTGAGTGCATAGAAAGGTATAGGCTATTGTCCCTTAACTCCAACATAATTTAACTTGGTTCTTAACTCTTCGCATGGCTCCAATGTTTTTCTTTCACTTCTAAGTTTATAAAGAAAAAGTAGCTCTTTGGAACCCATATAACCTACCCCACACAACACAAATAGATTATTCCTTCTCTACTCAACAACCCCTAATAAGTACCCTCCCTCCAGTGCTCTTTAGTGTGTGCGTAGAAAGGTCCAGGTTGTTGTCCATCAACTCCAACAATGTTTTTCTCATTTTTTGGCTCTTCTTAGTGTTCATGTGGCTTCTTTTCATGGTTTTACTATCACATACTATGGTAGGCTTATTTTCTCGGCAAGAACTCTCATTTTCCTTCTGTTTCCTTCTTTTCAAAATTACCTCCCCTTTCCCATTCGAATTCTCTCTTTTTTGTCATGAGTAAAATATTGATAACAAAAAACCTAATCCCATCTTCTTTTTAGTTTTCAGAATGTAGGGGAAAAAAATGCAAGAATATAGGATATGATTGCATAAATTTAGGGAAAGGCTACATTCACTTCTCATACCTTCTATAAAATATAGGCTAAGCTCACATAAACACCATATAAGAATGAAGGTCAAATTAATGGAAACAAGATTAAGAAACATAGGTAACTAGGCATAAATCATCACCGTAGACCCCCTTACCTTTCTCCACTTGTGGTATCATAGCCCTATAAGAATTCACGCCTCAATCCATCTTGGTTCTTTCATTATCTAAAAAATAGGAATGTTTAATAGTATTCAACATTACTATGATATGTCTACTTCATTGTGTAAATAAGTCATAGTAATAAACAAATCTATGCAAATCATTTATACATAATTAAATTTAAATGATTCAAGAGGATTGAAATTTGGGACATTACAAGAATGGGATGTGGTCCTTCCAAGTAGTCTTGTTGAGCTCTTTATAGTCCATGCACCCTTGCCTCTTCCTTCCGTTTTTAGGGATAATGACTAGTGGGGAAACCCACTCACTATCTGGAATTAGATATATAAAACCAACACCTAACATTTTTTATAGTTATGTTTGGACAATGTCTTTAAAGGTATGATTCATTTGTCACTGAGGCTATCAAATTGGTTAGGATTCATACTTGATATAAATATGATGTCTACAAATATTGGGGTCAATTCCTTTCATGTCTTGATATTCCCAAGAAAAATAAACATTACAGACTTGAAGCAAGTTAATTGATTCTTATTGTTGTTAGGTATATAGTTGGTGGTTAATGTTTAATTCTTTTCCTAGAAGAATTTACGCTACGATAATCAATTGGTTTGAGATTTCAATAGTGAAAACATCATCCAAGTACCTAAAATCTATAAATACACTCGTGTTTGGAGACTTGTCTCTTGGTAGCACATCATTCATTGGATCTTCATCATTGAGTTCACTTTCATAAAATTCTTCAAGACATTCGTGAGTATAGACTTCCAGAGGGTAAATATTTTGCATAAAATTGGAAATCATGGTGTCCTCATCAAGATCTTTTAATGTTAGGGATTTATAATTTGTAAGGATAAGTTAGGAAACAACTCCAAATAGTGCATCCTCTTCTTCCAAACCAACCAAAGTGGTTCCTCAACCTCTAAGAATGGTCTGGATAGTGGGTATAGAGTGAGTTTCTTAAGTGACTGACCATGGGTGATAGTCATGTACTCCAATCTTCAACTAATATAAGCATCAACTGTTACCAACCAAGTTCTAATAAGAATCAAGGGATAACCATTGAGTCCATATTTTATTTCTATCACCATGAACTCTTTAGGGTATTCCCATGAGTATGTTGAGACTACAACATCCTCTATCATTCCCTCTGATTTGACAATAGACCTATTGACCTTTTTTAGAACAATGGAAGTTTTTCTTAACAACCCTTAAAACTTCAAATTTTCCATTTTCCCCTTAGTCATTACATTGATTGTTCCTCCTTATTCAATTAAAGTGTTTTGGATAAGGTGGTTATTTAAATATATGTCCACTACATGGTTGTTTGTGTTTGAATACTTAGGGTAAGGACCTTCCTTAGCATAAGGTTATCAAGTTGAGATATGACATGGATGATATTAGGATTCTTCCTCTTCCTTCCTGGCTTCCTAAGGCATAATTATCTAACAAATTTGTTGTATATAGGCACATCCTCAATGGCTTGGATCAATAATTTTAATTAACATAGATTCTGAAGCTCTCCTAGAAAGTCAAATTTGAGGAGATGGTTTACTCTTTTCTAACCTCTCTCGAAAACGTGCATTTATTTTGCGTTTTTCTTTTTTAGGAGGTTGTCGTGGTTGATCTTGGTGAGTTGACGATTCATCCTATCATTGTCATTATTTAGTTGGTTTAGTGATTATATGTAGTAAGTGATTTGTCACGACCTTTCTTGAATAAAATCAAAACTCATTGCAATCACAAGATCCATATTGTAGGTTGGATGTGTGATCATCTCATTATTACATATTGATTGAACCAATGTATTATTGTTTTGTTTTGATGTCGGTTGGGTAGTGGTTGTCTTTGAGGTTGGGAATTGTTGTTTTATTGAGGAGGTGG
Organism: Picea sitchensis; assembly: GCA_010110895.2. Taxonomy (NCBI): domain Eukaryota; kingdom Viridiplantae; phylum Streptophyta; class Pinopsida; order Pinales; family Pinaceae; genus Picea; species Picea sitchensis. Next base: position 108,526 of record SNQJ01S0059319.1, read on the forward strand.
TAACGTTGTTTGTTGTTGTTAAAACCATCCTTGTTGGGGTCTCCAAGTCTATTGAGGACTAGACCAATGTGTTTGTTGTGGTTGTTGGTGTGGGAAGAATGATTCTTGTCTCCATTGTTGAGGATTTGGATAGTACCTATATGTGGCAAGAACATGGTTCATTTGATTAACCCATACAAAATTAAAATACTGAGGGTGTTCATTAGGCATACCTTGAAGCATTTTTCAAGGTACTCATTATATTCTTTGATTGATGAAGAACACTTTGATCCAGGTTGATATTGGTGGCCACCCACCTGTTCCAAATCCCAACTAGCTCATCTTAACAATTTCCAGTTCAACACATTTCTATGTAATGTGGACACTTCTTTGTAATTGTGGATTCTACACTTTTGGGGCTATCCTGAAGCCCTACATAGCATCCGGGTGGATATTGGTGGCCACCCACTTATTCCAACTAGATTATTTTGGAAATTTTCATTGTTCAACAACACAGGTATTCCAACAGAGGATGAACACCTTTAGTAACCACTCCTAACCAAATCAAATATCAACACACCGATGTTTTCATGTGGTAAAACCCCTATAGGGAAACATCCATGGCCCTAGCCAACACGACCACTTGGAGCAGTTTATTAATGCAAAGAAAAAGATTACAGAGAGATTTTACAAGAGTTTTTCTCACAATCAATCATTGGCAAATGACCCTCCATGCTCTTTAAATAGAGATCATGGACCAATCAGGTGTTAAGCCATGGATCAATGACCATTAATATCGAGGAGAGTATGAACTGTCGGATCACTCTATGTTGGGAACATATTGTGACCATCAGATTTCCTAACTACAAATGCATACTAATGCATACTAAAGAAACACACTAGAAAACACACTTTTACCTA